>CATIWQ010096837.1:0-24868 GCA_949673415.1 Euphorbia schlechtendalii | reverse complement strand
CCAACACAAATCATTCATTAAAAGCCACGCATAGTGATCAATTTCATTCATAGTGTATATATATACATTACTTTCACTAGGGTACAACACACTGTTTACCCGACTCACACAAACTATGCAAGTGAAGCCTATTCACAACATGAGAATGCGCCATGATTATTCTCAATCTTGAAAGCCTATTACCATATAGGTAGTATGACTATCTCACAATATCACATCATTCCTTATTTCACACGACATAGGTGGAAAAATTTACCACATCGTACCTAGCTTAGAAAGTATATCATCTTTTTGTCTTGTTTGTTTCAAATGGATTGACAAATAGGAAATTTATATCTTCATGTCATTCTGACCTTTCATAATGCAACCATAACGCATGCACATCATGCATCTGTGTCAAGTCCATCACACAATCATGCATCACATATCCAACATGCATGAATGGCTGGCTAATCTCCTCATCTGTGCCTTCCGATCCACAAAGCCTTGAATTCAGTTTATTTGTTTAGATCAGCCTGAAGGAGTTTCAACAAGCCAGTATTTGCCCAGACTCAGGCTACGTTAATGGCAAACATTACAGTCACCCTTCGAGGCAATACTTATCTCCAAGAATGGCTCAACCTGAGAATCACTACAGTTACTCATCTGTAATCAGGGTTTCAACAAGGAACTGAATGAATGGATCCTCAACACTTAATGCCCATCATGGTGGCAGTTCTCGACCACACATGATAGCCAAGTTCTTAACTTTCGACATAACTACTACCCTACTCCATTGGTAGGGCATGATGGTGAATAGCTTCCCGAGAAGTTTTATGATGAGGGAGAAGGAGATCCCTGATCACATCTGATCAACTATCTGACTATAATGTTCACTCGAAAGAAAGAGGCAGCTTGCATCTGCTTCAATGATTCTAGAAACCTCATCTCTTTAGAAGATTATGTCAGTGTCAAAGACAAGTCAAGGGTGCGACATGTGCAACATCGGTATAGGAAGACATAGCAGAAAATTCAATTCCAAATACAACTCGACGGGGAATCTTTTTATGGTCTCCATATACATGTCATGCATATATCATATCATGCTCATGCCATAACATACTATCACATGTTTGACATGGACACATAACATGATGTTATTTGTTTATCTTATGCATATGACCATAACCATTAATTTTATGCAGGATTACATACAACAAGGTTTGATTTCTTATTTCTTTAGCACACTCTCGCAATTTATGTTTTCCATTACTTTCATTCTTTTTGTATGCCCATGGAACACATTGAGGAAAAAGATAGGGTCATAAGCATCATAATCTTTGGTATCTAACTGGAATAGATACCTCTTGAAACCATCCCATTCTCGTTCCTCCCTTTTATGCAACTTGATGTCACATCGATAATACATATACCTATGAGTTAAGCCAATATGATCAGATCATCCCTTGAATCATACCCTTCAATTAAATACCCATAAATCATCATCTCATCATTATAACCGTACCACTTAAGGTTGTGTAACACTACACAACCTTGCTCATGACATGTTTGTCAAACACCTTCAATCATCATACATTAAACCATCTCGTTTCATCTCAACTCTAAATCCACTTTGATGTCCCATTGACATCATAGCATCCAGTGTCTACATATGGCATACATGATCATGTCAAAAGCTCTCATTCCATAACAAAAAGAGCAATAATCTCATCATTCACTTTGATATCACTTCGACATCATAACCTCTTATCTGTGCATATGGCGTACGTGACCATTTCATGCATCACATGCATACATGTATTCCATGGGTATCCCTCAGGATTCATTATTATACATTATTTCGATTACTAACTCTGTTTGTTCTTTTGAACACTACACACACACAATCTTTACTTTTTGTTTGACATAAACATTAACCCCTTGTTTTGCAGCCATTACCTTACCTTACATGCATATTATACATATTTAAGGTTATTTTGTCTAACCTAACAATACCATACATCACATGCATAAAATGAATTTCTTCTAGGTTTTGATGAGAAGGATCAAGAATCTCACCAGGAATGGAACGACTACCTTGTTTAACCACCTGGGTTTGGGTTAAAAGTTCCAAATACCTCGAATCAAGCCAATGTTTAGTCAAATCTAGATCCGGGGATAGATTTGGAGGAGTCAATCCAAACGATATCAATTCTTTTATCCAAATAAAATCCCTCCATTGAGAGTGCAATTCAAAATCGCCAACTCACAATTTCTATAAATACCCTGACAGCCATTCATTTTATGACACGTCTTTCAATTTGCGGAGACCATCATTCTATGGGAGATTTATCTTTCGAACTTACATTTTGCTAAATTGGCCTCTCCGGTTAACAAGATAATCAATTTATCATGTTTATATTACTTGAGTTTTGCTTGAGAACTCTACGCATTCATTTTAACATACACATGTTATTTTTAGTGTACATGTTACATCATTGCATGAGATTAACTTGGGTACCACCGAGAAAAACTTCAAGTGGTAACCATTCATGAGACTTGGACCTCTATAAGAGAAAATTAGAGAATAAAAACAATGAAGCTGATGATAACATTCACGATCCTCCACAATGGCAATCACATCCTGCTCTCTCAAAGCTCATAAACAAAGACGGAGCTTCTATACAAAGATCTTATTCAAAGAAGGGGTCATCATAAAGTGAAAAGAATTCTTAGTCCTCAAAACACTTACAATTAAAAGCTGGGACAAAATTCAAAGCTGGGATAAAGTTCCAGAAGCATCTCCATCACAAGAAAGCAAAAGCTTCTACAAAAGATGAAGCTCACAACGGCAAAGCCGAGCATAAGAATGACTCTCCAACATTCTTAATTATTATGTATTGTAAAACATCTCGTCGAACTGAAAATAGCAAGGTTCGGGAAAAAATTAGAGCATCAGTGAGGCGATAACTATAAAACCCTCACGGGATAGTTAGCAATAGGGGTCACGGTCCTAAGTGTTTACCAACGGTGGTACCCAATTTAAATTTATCAATGAAATTGACATTTGCACTAAATCATATGTTGTGCATTACAATGAATGCATTCATGTCCACAAGTCAAAATCGCAAGTAGATAAACATCATACTTGTATACTTGAGAATCTGAAAGGGCAATCATGCGAAAGATAAGATTCGATAGATTAATAACCCGTAAGATTGGTCTATGAAAAAATCAGAACCAAAGATGAATATCACCTAGTTTCCTTCATAACTAGAGTCCTTATGATAATAAATCAGTTTCACCATCATTATACCACAGGGCAAAGATGCGATTGTCAAGAAATGATTAACTCATCTAAATCTACTCAAGACTAGGTTTGGATCTCGAACTTGACTCTGACCTAACCATGAAATTGAACTTCGACTCAAACTCAGGACCCTCATCATTCCAAAGGAGGCCTTTATCCACAACTCAGGTTAGCATTAACAATACGAAGCATCAGTTGGATAGCCATATGCAATGTCAAAGAAAGGTTGCATTCACATGCATTTTTACTATGTACATATCATATTTGCATATGTAAATCTTGTTTTGTAGGAAATTCCAACAATACTTGCGACTTGTCTAGGGGCAAATCCCTAAATTCCTAGACCCTCTTTCATGGACCTATTATGGTCCACGTCTTTCATGGACTTATTACAGTCCACATCTTTCATGGACCTATTACGGTCCGCATTTTTTCATGGACTTATTATAGTCCGCATCTTTCATGGACCTATTATGATATGCATCTTTCAAGGACCTATTACGGTCTGCATCTTTCACGGACCTATTACGATCCACATCTTTCACGAACCCATTATGGTCCGCATCTTTCAACGGACCCATTACGGTCCACGTCTTTCACGGACCCATTATGGTCCGCATCTTTCAACGGACCCATTACGGTCCACATTTTTACGAACTTATTACAGTCCGCATCTTTCATGGACTTATTACAGTCCACATCTTTCATGGACCTATTACGATCCGCATTTTTTTGTGGACTTATTACAGTCCGCATCATTGATGGACCTATTACAGTCTGCATCTTTCATGTACCTAATATGGTCGGCATCTTTCACGGACCTATTACGGTCCACGTCTTTCACGGACCCATTATGGTCCGCATCTTTCAACGGACCCATTACGGTCCACATTTTTACGGACTTATTATAGTCCACATCTTTCATGGATCTATTACGGTCCACATCTTTCATGGACCTATTACGGTCCGCATTTTTTTTCCTGGACTTATTACAGTCCGCATCTTTTGTGGACCTATTACGGTCTGCATCTTTCATGGACCTATTACAGTCCATGTCTTTCACGAACTTATTACGGTCCACATCTCTCAACGGACCTATTACGGTCCATATTTTCATGACTTATCACAGTCAATAGACCTATTACAGTCCACATTTTCATGACTTATCACAAGTCATCGGACCTATTACGATCCACATCTTCTGACTTATCATAAGTCATCGGACCTATTACGGTCCACATCTTCCGACTTATCTCAAGTCACCAGACCTATTACGGTCCACACTTCCCTGACTTATCATGGTCACCGGACCTATTACGATCCACATCTCCCTGACTTATCACAGTCACCGGACCTATCACGGTCCACATTTCTCCTGACTTATCACAATCAACGAACCTATTACGGTCCTCATTCTCTTGACTTATCACAGTCAATGGACTTATTACGGTCCGCGTCTTTTCGGACTTATTATAGTTCACACATTTCAATGGACTTTCTATAATTCATACTTTCTCATGACCCATTACGGTTAGCGGATTTTCTACATTCCATACCCCTTCCAAACCTTTCCTTACCAAACAGGAAGTCACGAAATTAGGAAAACTATTGTCAAGGAACACCAGGAACCCAGACGAGCCAATATTGCGCTGGACAAAAAGCCTTACAACATCATAAAAGCCTCCCAAAACAACGGAGCAATCATCAGGACATCCCCGAAAATCTCAAACTCAAATTTCTGTGCTTATCACGGGCCTGAAGAAAAATTCCTCAGAACCCTCATGTTTTAATTCTTGATTGAAGGGGCAAAAATTTTTGCTTCCTGCAATCTCAATCAAGGAATTAAAACATATGTCACAAGCATCTACTAATAAAATTCCTCCTTCTTACAGGTATCCCTTCAACTCACAAGGGGCATCTAATTCAGAACTCAACGATCATCCATCCCACAGTGGATTTTAATGAAGACTCACAACAGTCAACGTATCAACAAAGGCATGGAGCACACGGCTTTCATCCTTTCCCTAGCAATTCCGAGGGTCACATTCAACCCAAGGTCAACTCACAAGGGGCATCCACCGCATACTATACCGGACTTTTTACAGTCCACATTCCTTTTCTGACTTTTTACAGTCATTGGACTTTTACCAATCCACATTTCTTTTTTGACTTTTAATAGTCATCAGACTTTTTTACAGTCCACATTCCTTTTTTAGACTTTTTACAGTCAATGGCCTTTCTACAGTCCCCTTTCCTTCCGACTTTCTATAGTCACCGGACTTTTTACAGTCCACATTCCTTTTCTGACTTTTTACAGTCCTCTTTCCTTCTGACTTTCTACAGTCACCTGACTTTCTACAGTCCACATTCCCTTTCTGTCTTTTTATAGTCCACATTCCTTTTCTGACTTTTTACAGTCATCGGACTTTTTACAGTCCACATTCCTTTTCTAACTTTTTACAGTCACCAGACTTTCTACAGTCCACATTCCTTTCCTGACTTTTTACAATCCTCTTTTCCTCTGACTTTCTACAATCACCTGACTTTTTACAATCCACATTCCTTTTTTGACTTTTTATAGTTCACATTCCTTTTCCGACTTTTTACAGTCACCGAACTTTTTACAGTCCACATTCCTTTTCTAACTTTTTACAATCACCGGACTTTCTACAATCCACATTCCTTTTCTGACTTTTTATAGTTCAAAATCCTGACTTTTACAGTCATCTGAACTTTCTACAGTTAAAAATCCTGACTTTTTACAATCATCCAAACTTTTTACAGTTCAAAATCCTGACTTTTTATAGTCATCCGAACTTTCTACAGTTTAAAATCCTGACTTTTACAGTCATCCAAACTTTTTACAGTTCAAAATCCTAACTTTTTACATTCATCCGAACTTTTTACAGTTCAAAATCCTGACTTTTTACAGTCATCTGAACTTTCTACAGTTCACACCTTATCCCGGCCTTTTCACGGTCAGCGGATTTTCTATGGTTCACATCGTCAGTATGCTTTTCACGGCCTACACACGAGATTCTCAACTAGGAGAATGGAGCCACATGATCAACATTCTCTCCCCAATGGTCCTGACGGTATTAACCAGTCAAAGGTCAACCTCCAGAGGCAATCATTGCAAAAAGGGCAATTTGCAAGGGGAACAGAGAGGCCAATCCCCGACAACGCCGCACCAAGAAGAAAGCTTCCAACCATCATCCCCAAGGAAGTGCCAACCGTGACAAGGGAGGTAGTATCTCTAAACCCCGCTGCTCTTTCAATCGTGGGACCATACTGATCTCATATCAGCAGTGATCCCACGAGAGGTAGCCTGTGAACGCGAGATTTTTATGCCCGACTTACGAGTTCGATGATGAAGTTTTAATTTATTTTCCTTTGCTAGTCTTCCACTTTGATATGGTCTGGGAGGTCCTCGGGAGGAGCGTTCCTTGTTTCTTATGAACCTTAAATATTTTCTAGGTCACCTCATCAGTAAACAAGTCCAATTTGAACCAAAATCAGACCAGAAATCCAACATGGACACCGATGTTATTAACATCGGTACCGATATCATTTTTACAAACAGATCGAAAAACATAGATTCTGCATTAGTTGGGTCAAAAAAACCCAACTTTAACCCATAATTGGTGGAATAAAAAGGGTGAAGAAGACAAAAAAAAAGAGGTGGAAAAGTAGGACTTTTTTGGATTGAAGGGAGCCCATGAGGGCTAGATTTTCAATGAAAAGAAGAGAAGGTGAATGTGAATGAGGGAAAAAGGGAATGAGAGTGGAAAAAAATTGACATTTAATATAGAAAAACATAAAAGAGACAAGGAGGAGTTAAAAGTGTTCTTGATTTGTTCTTGAACATTCTTGAACAAAACACCAATTTTCACCTCACAACACTTGAGATTTCGATTTACCAAACTTGAATCCTTGAGTTTTAGACTTGAACTGATAGTCTACAACATCTTCATCACATACTTGAAGGTTACTACATCTTTCGAATCATCTACTTTGGCTAGGAATAGGTCCCTTCCAAAGATTTTCGGTAAATCACCAAACACAACCAAAAAGAAACGAGGAGAGCTTTCCGGAAGACTTCATGGACCTTGAAGAACATCAATTCATGACTACGGGGTAAGCCTCTGAGTTCCTAGAGTTTGTGTTTACGTTTATATTCTTTTCTCTTTGAAGTTTCATGTTGTTTTCGGTTATTATCGTTTTCTATGCAACAATCAGTTTTCCGTGAACTTCAGTATGATTTCAAATCTTTTTGAGAATTTTGTTTACATAAACATATTCTAGACATCTTGAGCTTTCTGGAATGATAAAGATCTCTTGAAACAGATAAGTATATCAAAAGTTATGAATTTTCAAAGTTTTATACAAATTTATTTCGGTTTCCTGGGCCGAATGTTACTTTTTTTTCAGTTCTGGGTTTGACAAAGATTTTTATTGCTTGATTAGTTATTTTTATTAGATTCTTTATATCATGAGGTTTCCGGTATGATAAAGATCACTTAAAACGGATAAGTATAAATAAATTTATGATTTTTCAAAGTTACGTAAAATTACGATTCACAATTTAGGACAACACGGACTGTTTGATACTTTTCTGTATAAATCTGTCTTCAAAACATGATTTTGTCACTTTCATTTTATTGAAAACATCATGAGCTTTCCAAAATGATAAGAATCGTTTGAATTCGATAACCGTAGTGAAAGTTATGATTGTTTGAAGTTTCGGATTTTTGTTTTGCCGTTTCTGCTGTTTTTTGTGTGTTTTCTGCAGGTCTGGACCGTCGATGTCAGCACCGACCTTACCAACATCAGTACCGACCCTATCTGGCAGAATTCAGTTTCACTCCATTTTGCTCCATTTCGAGTCATTTAAAGCCCGGAACGACCCGCTGAGACCCTTCTGGACTTGAAAATGCATCATTGGGGGTAACAAACCTCTAAACTAAAATTATTTAAGATTTATTTATGATTTATAAATGTGTTAGTTGCTTAGTTAAAGTTATCATTGTTAACCTAAACAATGGTTATACTATGCATGTTCAGCCTAGATTCATATTTCTAAATGTTGTTTTAGGTCACCCCCACGAAGGGAATAAAACGTATTCCCGGATAACAGTCCTCACTACTTTACCATGCGATCATTTTCACTAATAAAATCGATCAATATACGTGTAAATAAAAATGAATCATTTTTATTTAAAATAACAACTTTAAACCATCGATGTTTTAATTAGGCTACACGGGCCTCGCTAAAATCAAATCGAACATATGTGATATACCTCATGCTAACCTTTGTGGATGCAGGTTAGATGTATGCCTAGGATTTTATTTTCCTTCGGGTATTGTAAATATTATTTTTACGAGAATTGTAATTAATAGATTAGGCGGGCGGTTGCATCCCCCGAGCTTTGTAATTTATTAATTTACCTTTTCTCATTTATTTCTCGCATTTACTTAATGCTTGATGTATGGATTTATCGCTTTCTACGTGAGCGTTAAAACATGCATTTCAACCTCAAAACGACTTAAGTGCAAATATGCATAACTAAGAAACACGGTTTTCTATAGAAGTAATTTAATGTGATCCAATAAGAAATAAGCAACTTATCCCGAACCCGAACCTCTGTTTCTTGTTGGGCCGTCCCTCGGACGTTAAGCCTCATAAGACTCTAATTCCTAGAAAGAGATAATCCAAGTGGCGACTCCACACCAAGAGACGGCTGATTCGGGTTCGAACCAATCTGAATAATATTTTCACCCTCTCTTCCAAAATTTTTTTCGGGTCCACGACCCGGCGCACCCTATTTTCCAAACGCCTCGGTGGACCGCACACCTCATATCACGCGCTCTCGGCCCACCGCTCCGTGTCGTCCACTCACAACTTGCATAACAAAAATAGGGTCTAATTCATTGACCTTTTTAATTAAATTAGAAGATGTAGATGCAGCATGCGAATGAGTAGGATTAGTAGTACTTACTTGGGCTCTCTCCACTAGCCAAATACTATTATTATTTGCCATATCTTCCAAAAGATAAAAGGCTTCTTGACTAGTCTTCTTCATAAGAGATCCCGTAGCCATAGCATTAATCACTCCTCTTATTGCATGATTTATTCCATTGTAGAAAGTTTGCAAAATCACATTCGAGGGTAAACCATGATGAGGACAAACTCGTTGAAGTTCCTTATAACGTTCCTAGGCTTCGTACAAGGTTTCACTATCCTTCTGAGTAAAGGTAGTGATTTCTTTAATGAGTTTGCATTTTTTGCTAAAGGAAAGTATTTAGTCAGAAAGGTTTGTGCTAATTGATTCCAAGTGGTGATTGAATTTGGGGGTAATGAATTCAAGTAAACTTTTGCTTTGTCACAGAGCGTAAATGGAAATAAGCAAAGTTTAACTACTTCATCAGGAACATTGCACATTTTGAAACCATCACAGACTTCTAGAAAGTTTGCAATGTAAGCATTCGGATTTTCATTTGGTAGACCATAGTATTGCACATTATTACAGATCATTTGAAGCAATGCTAGCATTATTTGAAATTGATTTGCATTATATTGGTGGTCTAGAAATTCCCTAATTGTTACCATTGATGGTCGGAATGACATAATCTATGAGCCTTGGTTGAGGCTAATCATTATTTGGTTATTCTTTATCAGCCATCCTATTTCTTTGTCTCTTATTTATCCATTTTCTGCTCTTACCAAATCGTTCTATTTCTGATTCAAAAGACGGCCAAACTTTCTCCCGAACTACGCATACTTGGCATGTACAGACTAGAAAGAAAACCCAATGAATAAGCAAAAAAATATGTTAATAACAAAATATAAATACTTAAAACCAAAAACAAAAACAAATAAATCTAATTAACACATAAATATAATTGCTCATTCTCCAGTAATGATCTCTAGAACGCACTTGCCTTTCCCGACAACAGCATCAAAAACTTGTTCACCACTTTTCTACTGATAATATAAAAGTTCTAACTATGAACAGGTGTTGTCAGTATCACCTATCAAATAGAAAAATGATGATACTGCAAGTATACAGTTGCGAAGTAGTTTTAAAAGATATTGATCCCATAGGAAATGAATTTTGTTCTAAGGATCAACTAGAGTTACGGAACAAAAGAAAATAAAATAAGTTGAAGGTTTTGAATGGTAGATTGATGAATGGACAGATGTATGAACTGATTAGAGAAGATGCAAGGCATATAGTTATTCTCTAAGAACAAGTATAGTGGAGTAAAATATGCAAAAACTCCAAGAATGTTTTATCCACTAGATAACTTCAACAAACTCGGTTCTAGATGCCCAAATATCCTATAATTCACTGCATAGCAACAAATGAAATGACTTTTCTAAATCTAGGGTAAAAAAATTATGACACTTATAAAAACCTAGATAACATTATTACTATGCTTAGTACGGGTCGCTCTCACATAACCATATTTAGCAAGTTACCACTCCAAAAATGTTGACTCACCAAACATCATTATAATCACAAATCCAGTGATTATACACAATCTTGTTAACCCCGAAGCTACTCTTAAAGTCAACTTGACAGCATATAACTTCATTAATATAAGTGACGCAAGATGAAATACTCGTTATGATACATAGACATATCATAAAATTCGAATTAGAATAAGTAAAAAACAAAGTAAAGTTGTAAGGTATGCAAGTGAAAGTTAAAGTTGATCAAAGCTTATCCATTCTTTAATGGGAGTCGTCAATTCCTATGTCTACTTTGAATTCGGTCTCGACTCGTACAGGACCTCCGTCAGGATGCTATTCCTTGTGAATATTGAACAAATGAATGTTCCAGTGCTTTGCAATTACACTCATACAATAATCACTCGAATTTGTGGAGAAATCTAGCGATTGAAACAAGAATCGAATCACTTATACATTTTTCTCTCTAACACTTTGAACTTAGCAAAATTTATATAACTTTCAATCTCTATCTATCATGTATCATGCCATACATGTCATCTCACACCATCTGCATGAAATGGTTGATTTGAACCTCTATTTATAGAGTGTGAAAGGTTGCGTTTATCCAAATGAATAGTCATGTCCATTAGTGAAGGGTTGCATCATCTTCAATGTGATTGGATGCAAGATTCCATCCTTATATTCAATGGATAAGCACCTTTTTTTGGTTGCATTATCTCTAAAAGTTGTCTCTTCGCTTGACAGTTGATGGCGGTTGATCATTCTTATCTAGTTGTTGGAAGTTGAGAAGAATTGATCAAACCCGTCACGATTCATGAGCATGACATACATGTCACGATCGTGAATGTAAGTTGGTAATTGACTGTTTGTGAAGAATGATAAGTCACAATCGTGATAGATAGTCGTGAGCGTGATTTGGCCAATCGCGAGTAGGAATCACAATCGTCACATGGTCGTGATTTATGATTTTCTTCATGATTCTTCTTTTCTATTTTACCGACCTTTGACAACTTTGATCCTAAGCCAATTCCTTGCATTCCACACATCTTTTTGCACCTTTTTCACTCTTTATGCATAGAATTCCATCTTTGATCATTTCACTCCCAAGATTCACTTAGTTTCTGCACTTGCATAAAAAACAACTATGTACCATGTGAAATCTTTTATATGAAGTATAAAATGACTCTAAATCACATCGTTTTATGAGTAAAAATATCAAGATAATAAGTGTAATCATACAATTATCATCGGGCTCGTGCCAGGATTTTATAAAAAATGAGTGTCCAAGCCCGACCCATTGGAGCGGGCTTGGGCAGGGCTGGCCGGGTAGCCCGTCCACGAACAGGTCTACAAATAAATTTAATTAACTCAACATAGTCAATTAACTATTTTAGCATGCAATACTTTATGATTAAATTTATTTAATTAAATTATCTAACATATGAATTTATTTAATTATCATTTAAATATGTAAATACAATTTAATAAACTTAATTTAATTTAATGAATAATATAAAATAAATTATATTATACCATTAACTAAATTAATTTCTTGGAGTTGTATAGATTATTCAATTACATTGACTTGACTTGTCAGTTAATTAATAATCAATTCTTCATCAAGTCTTATGCCATTGCATGTACAAGGAATTTCATATCAGTAGTTTTAAGCGCACGATCCTTTGAGTCTGTCCATATGTTGGCAATGAGATTCACCTATAGATTATAAGCGGATTCTAGCAAACCATTACAGCCCCCAACTTGGACAGAGTACAGATGTCTATAAAAGATATTGAATCTAGTAGTTATGTCACCAAGTCCTTTGCTAGCTAATATCAATATGATGAACAAGAGGCATGGTGTTTGTCACCCCTTATGCAATTCATTGTATTTCCTAATCTAGAATAAAATGATAAAATAAGTCAACAACTTATTGGACATCTTTATCACTTTTATTTATCAAGTGGCCGATGATTCATTTCGATTTATCAAATCGAATGGCAATCCTATCACTTCAACACTACTACTAATGTGGTCATGAAATATACCGAGCATACCTATACTTGTAATCCAATATTTAAGGACCCGTTAGTAATATACTACAACATAATTGATTCCACATCAGTAATAAGTTGAAATCAATTTTGAGGATAATTGAGGCCTACTCATCAAATTGTCTATGACATACAACCATGTGACTTTGCTATGTGGATCAATCCACCCCCATGTTTCCAACATGTGCCCATGTTCATGATCTACTTTACCAAGTGACATACCAACTACATTGCTATTGATCATCCAACATACAAGTCTTTCGTTTCATTCATTCCCATGATTAAAACAGACTTGGGAAATTTATGATTATCAATCAATGAATAATCTACTCACATTATAGCACAACATATAAATGCAATAGATTATTGCCTTTATAATTTGAAATTGTATGAACCAATGCCATTACAACTAGGGAACATCAACAATTCCAACAATGTCCCTCTTGAACTAGTTCACAATAGACATCTCCCACTTATAACCTTATGCTCCATCCCTCATGGACTTTTGGTTAGACAATAGACGACATTGTTCCTGTGTCAACCCCATGTAATGGCATGTCATATGACATACTAAACACATGTTCAAACTTTGTGGTGCATTAGACCTGTTTTGTCTTAGAAAAACATCAAGTATGTGTAGGATCCATCCATCCTAAATTACTTATGAACTTCCTAGTCCAAACAGCTCCCATTGTAGCACAACATGCTACTATGTGCTTAGTATCTGTTGCAAAATTAACAAATATAGTGTATAGAGCTCTTAGCTAATATTATAACTTTCATCAATCTTAACAAAACTAGAATACATATTATCTTTAGGTTAAATCGATTGAATCAAATGTAACTTTATAGTTTTCTATCCTAAAGGTTATTCTCTTGGATCTGATCTAGCAATGTAGATCTACATTCCGAAAGGATGTCACGGTTTTATCTCAAGCTCGCATTGTAAAGTATTCACTAAACTTAAGTGAAATACTTCCAATTAACCAACTCATATTTATATCATCTCAATATGATGTTTGGAAATGTGACCACAATTTCGATTAACATCACATACACACATTGTTCATAAAAGCATCATTAAATTACTACTTGAAAATTTCAAATGCATTCTATCAACTTAACACCTAAAGGTGAGATTATCTAGTTATTAAATAAATTATGGTCTATAGATTGTATTTCAACTTTATTGGATTTTACACTATTAAGCCAATTAAGAATTTTTAATAGCCTTCCAACAGGTTCTAAATCTCTTACCCATGCTATATGATAAGAGTCATCACCAATCTTGAGAAAGCGTGTCCCTCAAGTTTGTAAGTGAACCATCATGTCATTTCAGGTCAATTGTGACTTTACAACTTATGCTTTAAATGCATGAAGTTTAAATATAAATTGGACTTGTCTTTTCAAGAATTTATACGCTTTGTGATAAGTGTATAATTACACTTATTACCATGATATTTGTACTTATAAATCGATATGGTTTAGAGTTATTTTATTCTTCATATAAAAGATTTCATGTGATACATAGTTGTTTTTTATGCAAGTGCAGAAACTAGGTGAATCATTAGAGTAAAAGGATCGAATATGGAATTCTACATAAAAAGAGTGAAAAAGGTGCAAAAAGATGCGTGGAACCAAGGATTTGGCTTAGGATCGGAGTTGTCAAAAATTGGCAAAGTTGCAAAGAAGAATTATGAAGAAAAGCATTGTTCACGATCATGACACCCATTCGCGATCGCAACTCGTCACCCTTCATAAATAGAAAGTTGCCAACCATTGTTCACGATCATGACATGTAATTTGTGGTAATGACTTATGACTGTTATTGGTTATCTCTTCTCAACTACCAACCACCGGATAAGAACGATCAACCACCATCAACTACCAGATGAAAAGACACCTTTTGGAAGTAGCCCAATCATAAAAAGGTGCCTTTTCATTGAGAATAAGGATGAACTTTGCATCCAATCACATTGAAGCAATGCAACCCTTCGCCAATGAATACGACTCTTCGTTTGGATAAACGCAACCATTCACACTCTATAAATAGAGTCCCAAATCAACCAATTCAAAAATATTGTAACATGCATGGTAGGCAATGTATAGTAGTGTGCATGTATGATAGAGAGTGAAAAAATATAGATTTCGCTACGTTCAAAGTTATAGTGAGAAAAATGTATAAGTGATTCAATTCTTATTTCGATCACTAGATTTCTCCACAAATTTGAGCGATTATTGTATGAGTGTAATTGCAAAGCATTTATCAATAAAAGTTTTCATTTTTCAACATTCATGTGTTCGATATTTACAAAGAATAGCATCCTAGCGGAGGTTCTATACTAGTCGAGACCCAATTCAAATTAGACGTAGAAATTGCCCGAATTGACAACTCCCATTAAAAGAGTGGATACGGTTTGACCAACTTTAGCTTTCACTTAAATACCTTACAACTTTACTTTATTTTCTACTTATACTTTCTATTTGGAAGTTTATGAAATGTCTATGTATCATAACGAGTATTTCGTCTTGCGTCATTTATATTAATCAAGTTATATGCTTTCGAGTTAACTTTAAGAGTGATTTCAGGGTTAACAAGATTGTGTATAATCACTAGATCTATGATTATAACGCTGTTTTGTGAGCCAACATTTTTGGAATAGTAACTTGCTAAATATGGCTATGTGAGAGCGACCCGTACTAAGCATAGTATTATTGTTATCCAGGTTCTTATAAGTATTATAATTCGTTTACCCTAGATCTAGAAAATTCATTTCATGTGTTGCTCTGCGGTGAATTATTGAATATTTGGGTGTCTAGAACCGTGTTGTTGAAGTTATCTAGTGTAGGAAATCTTCTTGATGATTTTGCATGTTTTTCTCTACTATACTTGTTCTTAGAGAATATCTATATAGATTACATCTTCTCTAATTTGTTCATGCATCTGTCTATTCATCAATCTATCATCCAAACCCTCCAATACAAATTATCTTATTTCTTTTATTCTGTAACTCTAGTTGGTCTTTAGAAGCAAATTCCTTCCCTATGAGATCGATATCTTTTAAAACTACATCGTAACTGTATACTTACAGTGCTCATCATTTTTCTATTTGATAGGCGGTACTGACAACACCTATTCATATTTAGAACTTTTATCTTATTAGTAGAAAAGTGGGGAATAGGGTTTTTGGCACTGTTATCAAATATAAGCTTATCAGAACGAGTATAGTCAAAATCTTGCGATCACTTTGAACTTGTTAGTTCAATCGTGCTCCCACTACTTTTCTTAAAGATTGATATCTCTTAGAAAATACCCTTGCAAGCCTTAAACACCCTGTTTAGGCAAGGTCGTTGGTGCAATACCCTTTGGGTTTCCAATGGGTAGTTCACAAATAGGCTTAAATTGATTTTTCTAATGTCAATCTAACATTAATATTATGAAATAAATTGTTAATCTTATGTAAGACGTTTAATTTAGATTTCACCTTTTCAAAATCATGTAAAAGACGCATTAGGCTTTATCCTATCCATATTTCAAGTGGTTCTCTTTCAATAGCCTCAGTTGGAGTGTGATGTAGATAACTAGTAGTCAAGAATTATGTCCTTAACATTTTCAAGAGATCAAAATGTATTATTTTGAGTATACCATGTCTAACATAGAATTGTTCCTCCCTTTGAATACTCCATCACAATGGTGTGCTCTAGGAAGACTAAGTTGTGAGTCTATCTCTCACTCTCTCAAAATTATTCAGACAAGGTTTTAATATACTTGATTTCTTGGTTAAACCGAAATTTTTCTCAAAGTTCTTAACTCAAGGTCGATGGATCTAATCTCATTAGTCATGCTAAATGAAATTCATCTCCGAGAGTAACTGAAAAATCTTCCTATTTCTAGCTATCAAAACACAGTGGAAGTGTATATAAGTCAGAAGCATATGCTTCTGACTTATATACACTTCCACTGTGTTTTGGGTCCATTATTCTAGCTGCTCCTTCGACAACTTTGTGAACAAGCATATACACCTAAGGCCCTATGCATGCTCCCACTGCATCTCAGGCTTACTAGGGTTTTGCCACTTCTACAAGTTTGTTGAATAGCTTCCACGTTATTTCATCAAGTATACAAAGAACTCACATGGTCAAATGATTATCAATCAAGTGATCCTAAGCTTTATACGTAGTTAGCTTAGGCATATGCTTCTCATTAACTTGAATTAAATAACTTTTTGATATAGACTAGTTCAAGCATCTCATGTTTATCCATTTTTGTATTTATGTTATTAGATCAAATTCATTTGATATACTCAAGGATGAACTATTCCAAACCTTTTAATTTAAGGAATAACAATTCTCAGATATTTCAATTCAATTCATTATCAATGGAAAAGCCCAATATCTAGAAACATCCTTGACTGAAATAGAAATAAAGTTCACACTTTAAGTGAGTACAAAATTTCATCCTTTCAGAATCAAAATTATTTATGGATATCCTAAAGTGTCATTATTTAATCTTAATGACTATTACACGAACTCCATTTATGATTTAAGAATTCATCTCTTGGGACTCCAACCATCTCCCATCTTAAGTTCTTGTGCATTATCAATGCTAGAACCACATTAAGTAACTAGTACTTCAGATGTTGAAGAGAGATAATTACATCTATATTATAAATACCTTTATGAAGAACATTTAATGCTCTTCATGAAATCTCCTAAAATGTTTATGAACATGTTCTTATATTGTTTCCAAGATACTTGTATTTGATATCCATGTCCTTTAGACGTAGCATAGACTTAACTTTCGTTTAGTCATGAGACCCTTGCCCAACAATGTCTCATCCAATGCTCTTATGTTAAACGTTCATCAAACATCAAGTCTGGTTAAGTCCCATTAACTGAACCCCTGGCTAGCTAAAGAAACTATTGTAGCTTACTGCGATCATACTCATCTATGATATGTGTGCCATAATGAATCGGCTATTGGATTCAAGCAAAAAGTCCAAGATAGTTCTAACTATTAAGTCTCATACTAATACACTAATATGAACCAAACTCTTAGTGAGTTTCTCCATATTCTATACATTTGTATTCACAGAGGTTATAGTATCCATCTTATATGATTAAAAGGCCTTAGTGATCAAGAATCTCTCTTGATAAAGTTGCTCATGAAATGTCTCGTTAAGAGACTTTACCATAACATAGGCTTGTATCTCCTCTAACTGTTTGCATAATTCGAGAACCATTATAGCCAACACAAGGTTTTTCACATCCATCCTTTCCATTTTTTAATTTACATGCCGCCCAACTTGGGCCAATGTATATCTCTTCCAGTGGGCATTTGGCCTATCTACCAAATTTCTTTGATTCATCTCTCAAAACTAATCTTGACCCCAATCAAAAAAGTATTTCCTAGATGCCCAATCCATTTCAAGTATATATCATATTTTGAATGATTGGTTGATAGTGTTGCTAAAATTAGTATGTTATTCTGCACAGAATGATCGGTATAAGGTTGAAAATAAAGGTCTTTCAAGCAATTAAATAAATTAATTAATCCTGATTAATTTATGTTGATGATTTTATTGACTTTCTCCAAGATCCACAACCCTTCAATAATGAGCCGGACTGAGCCCGAACATAGAACCCATTATTGAATGTCTAGTAGGATAGACAATTGATGGATGTATTGGTACTTTACCCATCTGTGTTCTTGGGCATATCTGAGTTAGAATGAAATCCACCATTCCACATGTTAGCCATACTAAGTATCCTAACCCTCTGTGGCCCACTGAGAACACAATGTACCCTACTGAGCATGTTGAGCATTGTGCTACAATGTATGACAGAGGTGTGAATCCGGGAAACACTTTTAAACGACTCAATATTTAATGAATTATTTAAGTATTATCGGCTTGTATAATGAATCGGGTCCATGTAATTATTTTAGATATTATGTATCCATATTCTATATGTAAAATGAGGTTCAATGTACAAAATCACAATTTAGAATTTTTATGGGTATTAGCAAATATTGAATATTTAAACCAAATCATATTTGGATCCAAAAAATTCTCAATTATGAATTTTAAAACATAGTAACCGTCATACTTATATTTACCAATATGATGCATTGATCATGACAATAATAATTACATTTATTATATTTAGCCGAGATACTTGGTGAAATCGTATAATTTTGGCAGTTGTGACTTAAAGCCCATTAAGGCCCAATGGTCAATGACTAGTTTTGCAAAATATACAATTTTTGCTCCCACTCGAATTAAAGTGTCACTATACAAAATTTAGCATCCCAACTATAACTGTTGTCACGACTTATTTTGGCTAATTTCACATTTAAAATATTTAATTTAATTAAATATTAATGTCTCAAAATAAAACTTTAACTTTCATTCTAATTAATTAAAATGTACAATTTTAAATTATTAAGATTTATGACACTGAATTAATAAAAAAACAGAAATATTATTTTGATACAATTCGGTTCAGCCGTTTTAAACTCTTAAAACAAACTTTCGGTGATTTTGATTCATTAGAATTTAATTCCGAATTAAATAAATTACACGTTGATTTTATTATGCAATTCGTTTTAAATTATTGATTCCGGATAAATTTAAAATAACCGTTAATTTTAAATATGATGAACAAAGAGGCATATTGCCATTTAAAGGTGGCTGATGTTCACGTTTCCTAGCTTTAGGTTTTTTTTTGTTTGTTTTGTCTATTTATAGTCTAATTAGTCAATTAGGTTTAGGTTTAATTTGATTACTAATTTGGCGCCAATTAATTTTAAGTTTAATAATAAAACCTCATAGTTTAATTCCTTAAACAAATTTAATTATCAACTTTCATAATTTACAAATTAACCCATAGATAAAATAAATATTACAATTTAATCAAATAAATTGTTATACTACAAATAAATTTAATTAACTCAACATAGTCAATTAATTATTTTAGTATGAAATACTTTATAATTAAATTTATTCAATTAAATTATCTGACATATGAATTTATTTAATTGTTAGTTAAATAAGTATTATATGTGTGGTTGATGTTTTAGCCTAGTGGTAGAGACTGAGTTTGTGACTCTAGAGGTCACATGTTCGAACCTCATTAATGAATAATATAAAATAAATTGTATTATACCATTAACTAAATTAATTTCTTGGAGTTGTATAGATTATTCAATTACATTGACTTGACATGTCAATTAATTAATAATCAATTCTTCTTGTAACATTGCATGTACAAGGAATTCCAGATAAGCAGTTCTAAGCGTACGATCCTTTGGGTCTGTCCATATGTTGGCAATGAGATTCACCCATAGATTGTAAGCGGATTCTAGTAAGCCATTACAGCCTCCAATTGGGACAGAGTACAACCGTCTATTAAAGATACTGAACCCAGTAGTTATCTCACAAAATCCTTTGCCAGCCGATATCAATATGATTAACAAAGAGGCATGGTGCTTGTCATCTCTTATGCAGTTCATCGTATTTCTTGATCTAGAATAAAATGATAAAATAAATCAACGACTTATTGGATATCCTTATCACTTTTATTCATCAAGTGGCCGGTGATTCATTTCGATATATCAAATCGAATGGCAATCCTATCACATCAACACTACTACTAATGTGGTCATGAAATATATCGAGGATACCCGTACTTATAATCCAATATTTGAGGACCCGTTACTAATATACTACAACATACTCAATTCCACATCAAAAATAATTTGAAATCAAGTTCGAGGATAATTGAGATCTACTCAGCAAATTGTCTATGGCATACAATCATGTGACTTTGCTGTGTGGATCAGTCCAGCCCTATGTTTTCAACATGTGCCCATGTTCATGATCTACTTTACCAAGTGACATAGAAACTACATTGCTATAGATCATTCAATATACAAATCTTTCATTTAATTCATTCCCATGATTAAAACAGACTTGAAACATTTATTATTATTATTATCAATCAATGGATACTCTTCTAATATTATAGCGCAATATATAAATACAGTAGATTATTACCTATATAATGTGACATTGTATGAACCAATGCTTTTAGAACTAGGGAACATCAATAATTCCAACAGATATTATCCCAGTCATTTTCTAAGAATCCATGAAGCGCATCAGTTGAATGGAAGCAAACGACTACAGAAGTCATACCTTGCAAAAACCCTTTTTAGAGTTGAATGAAATCGGGTGACTCGTTGGAGTTTGATCCGTAAGAACGAAGAGGCTGGGAGTGACTTGAATTGAAAGGATGGGAAGATAATCCACGGTGGTGAAGGGAACACCGTTGGTTGCATGGATTGATGGGTGGAGAGGTGGTTGGTTTGAGGGTGTAGCCATGTAATGTGGTTTTGGTAGGTAGGCCTTTTGTGAATAAGGGAACTTGAGGGTGGGAGGAGTTTCTCACTCATGATAATAAATACATGAAAATACACGGTACATATATTTTAAGTGAAATTAAGTCATCTAATATCATTGTATATGAAACCTGCACTTATAAATATGTAAATTTTGGAAATTAAAGTCCATAGATTGAGGTTCTCCATTGACATTTATTTATTTAATTCCTAATATTGTGTTTCTTAGTTCCTGCTCGTGGATTTAATAAAAAAACAAACATTTCTCTGCTTCGGATTGGGATTAAAAATGTGTATGTCTATTAATACAAGTTGGGATTGGGATTAAAAATGTGTATGTCAATTAATACAAGTTGTTCATAGAGTTTGGCCCACCTATTGTTAGCAGCCTATTTGTAAGATTGAAACAAAATACAAAAAATGTTAGTGTTACTACGCAAGACAAAAACAGAATAAATATATGCAAGTATCTCGGGATATGGTTGTCAGGGCGGTTCCATATGGTTAACAGTGGGTTTCATAAAACCCAAAAATTTTTAAAAGATAGTTACTTTTCTATATTAAATATAAGAACATCATATTTTAAAAATATGTAATCAGATCTCTCACGTTGATTAATTTTTATTATGATATATGAATTATCTCTTTCATTCCTTCAGTTCTAACTCTTTAATAGCAGAGTAAAAGAACTATGCATAATTTTTTTTTCATAATGCCATGAAAATAAATATTTTACGTACATATATTTAAAATTAAGAGTTATGTGTACATTAATACTTGACTTAAATACTTTTTGGACGTTGTTGTATAATTTAATGTCTTTTAGTACACTGATCTAGATCATATTGTTTCTAACATGTTTAATATGTTAATCAATTTAATGCATAACCTATTAAATTTTAGTGCATTAATTCATTTAATGATATAAACAAAGCGAAATAACAATACTTGGAGGATGAACATGTTTTACTAATCATGCATTTATCAATCATTGATCAACGGTCCCTTCAATCGTCAAACTATAATTGAATAGATAAGACATCAGAATACAATATCGATATTTCAAACAACAAAAGGTATTTAAGTTATAGATCATAGAAAAATTAAGTCACTAGTAATTGGACCTAATAGTAGAAACTGTCTGGATTCACCATATTGTTATCATTTCTTGTTCATTTTTATAAGTGAGGTTGAAATATGTTACCAATTTGCGGATGACACGATTTGTTTTCTTCAGGCTGACGAATCTGTTGTTGAGAATTTTATGAGAATTTTGAAGTGTTTTGAATTAATTTCCGAATTGCGTATAAATTTTCACAAAAGCTCGTTGTTGGGAATTCATGTTGATAAAGACAGCTTGGGTCGCTTTGCCGTAAAGCTTGGATGTCAAATTGAAGAGTTCTCGATAAAATGCCTAGGCGTGCCTCTTTCCTTCAAGAAGATATCGATTGCAAATTGGGACCCCTTAATTGCTAATTTTTCATGGAAATTGGCCACTTGGAAAGGGAATTGTTTATCTTACGCGGTTAGAGTGGTTCTCATCAAGTTAGTGCTTTCGTCTCTTCCGGTATATCTCTTGTCAATTCTCAGAATCCCAGCCATAATCGAAGAGAAATTAAATAGATTGATGAGGAATTTTCTATGGCGGGGTGATGCGACTAGAAGTGGGATTTGTAGAATTAGTTGGAGCACGATAAATTTACCTCTCTCGCTTGGAGGTCTTTACATCCGGAACATCAAGAAGCTAATGCAAGCTTACTTTTCAAGTGGTTATGGAAAATAATATCGCCGGATTTATCATCACTTTGGCATATTTATTGTGTCCATCGCTATGGTTTTCGGAATTGGCATGATTTAGCTTCGATTGATCGACATAATTTATCGCCAATTTGGATGAATATTCAAGCATGTTGTTGCTGTGGTCTATATTGGGAGTTTTTTAACGAGAGTAATCGGGTTGCGATTGGGAACGACTTGGTTGCTTCATTTTGGTTTGATAATTGCACCTCAAACAAACCATTACAATTGTTTTTCCCAGATTTATTCGAGCTTTGTTCTTGGAAGGCTGTGACAGTTTATGAAGGCTGCTCAGAATTATTCAAACCGGACTGCTTTGGTCTTCCCTTATGGTTGCGGAATCTCCGGCCAAATTTGAAATCGAGATGCATTGAGCTACGATCTTGGATTATTATCTCAAACTCAGCCCTCTTTGTGTTGGGTTCTGCTGTTGAAGGGCGTATCAGCTGGTCTTTTTTGCCTCAGATGGATAGATTCGCGTGGGAACTAGGAGCGGGCTCTGCATTCACCTTGTCAAGCTTCATATCTAGTTTTTATGGTACTAATCGTTGGCCCATACCAAACTTCGATTTTTTGCAGGTTTGGCGTTGTTGGGTGCCGCCTAAAATGCTATTTTTAGTCTGAACAATAATCAACAGAAGGCTGCCAACACTTCTATTTTTGTTCAATAGGGGCTGCGCTTCGATTCTTGACAGTAGCTATCCTTTCTGTCAGTTGCAGGAATCGACGAACCATGCAATTGTCCTATGCGAAAGAAACTACCGTATTTGGATGGATGCCATCAAATGGCTTGGCATCAGCAGCCCAATTCCAGGCTTCGCAAAGGACTTCTTTCTTCTATGGCAGTCCTTCTTTAAAAGTGGTCGAGCTAAGCTTTTCGTTTCGGCTCTTTGGCATGCTATCACTTGGTTTATTTGGACTTCAAGGAATAAACTCATTTTTGAAGATATACAACCGAACGTTGATCATCTTATTTCTTCAATTCAGTTATGTTGGTTTTATTTTAAATGTAACAAACAATCAATTAGCCACTTGGTATCGGACATCATTGTAAACCCTGGGATAGTTCGTTCATGTAACTAATACGTTACTCGTCTTGAGTATCGATTTTCATAATAAAAGAGGGACGAGAGTTTTGTAGGCAAGCATGGAAACCAACCTAGTTGGGGACCTCTCCCCTAAATTTTCTCTTGTTCCAACCTTTTAGCTTTCGGAGAGACACATCATCTCTCTGGGGGTTTTTCAAAAAAAATATGTTACCAATGAAATTAGTGCACTCCTATTTTAGTTTTATTTAACAACAACATTAGCGCTAGTTATTCACCGTAATCGATGTCAATGTAGTTTTTTTAACGGTGTAATGACACTACTTTTTACTAATGATTGATATCATATGCCATAATTGGTATCGTTTGAAACTAAACCATATGCCTCTATGGTCAATGACATTGGGGATAATGGTACGATTAATGACTTGTACCAATGTAGAAAAATAACAAAAGCCATGATCCTTTTTGCCTTAGTGGTTCCTATTGAAAGATTGGTGTGAGAGAGTGTGTCTCACGCGCCTATCTTCAGAACATTGATCTTGAGTTGTCCTTCTAGCGTAGTGGTCGGAACCTGCAAAACAAGGGGTGACTAAGGAGAGCTAGCCGTGTGACCGGCATAGCCTCCATGATGCTTAAGTTAGCGATAAAATTAAGAGAAAAGTGATAAGTGTATAATTACACTTATTATCATGATAATTTTATACAATAAACACTATAGTTTGAATCATTTTTATACTTCATATAAAAGATTTCACGTGGTATGTAGTTGTTTTTGATGCAAATGCAGATACTAGGTAAATC
>CATIWQ010096801.1:0-65633 GCA_949673415.1 Euphorbia schlechtendalii | reverse complement strand
ATATATGTATGTATGTATGTATGTATGTATGTATGTATGTATGTATGTATATCTCTACTTTCCTAAGTAATTTTCCCAAATCAATCACTCTTTTACACAAATATAATCTCTTGCAAACAAGTTTTCTCTGTTTTTCCCAATCAAACACAAATATTTCTTTCTTGAATTCAATGGCTCCCAAAAAATCTGCAGCAACTAAAGGAAAGAACAAATTGGTCATTGAACAAAATAAGTATGGATGCCCTTTTCCAATTTATAGTGAAGAAGAAGTTGAAAGATACTTGAGAATCAAGAACTTTGATTTCCAAGGTACACTTTTCTACGATCCTACTTTTGATATTGATGCTGGGATTCATGCGAAACTAGAAGAGTACTTTTCACTATTTGGATTGGAGAAATTTGTGAATATGAATTTTCCGTTTATCGAGGAATGGGTCCTTAAGTTTTCAGTGACTATTCAAGATGATGGGAACTTTTTGAAAAGGAAATTCAAGAATGGAGGGGAGGAATATAAGTTTTCTTTAATGGATTTGATTAAGTGGTTTAGTTTGGGAGAAACTTATGAAGAGATTGAAAAGGAAGAAGATTATGATGTAACGAATGTTTAGACTAAGTTAACGAGATTGGATCAATACGATGTCAAAAACTCATCCAACAAAAACATTCGGAGTAATAGCCTTCTCTACCTTCACAAGTTTATTTCTCAAATTCTTTTCTTCCGACACGAAACTACTAAAGTGTCGATAAAAGACTAAGTTATATTGGAGTGCGTGGTTTCGTAATTACGACCAAAATTTCCAATGTATATTTTAGAGTCCATCACTAGTCTTACTAAACATAAAAAGGCTAGAGTTGGAGGTGCAAATAAAATTAGCAGAATTATTTTGGGGGCGAAGAACCAACTACCATATCAATATAGTCCAAGAGAGAAATTTAACTTTATGGGAGGAGTTTATATGAAGAAAGCAGGATTGGTCAAAGAAGAAAAAGGAAGATTTACGTTTCTACCGTATGGGGTAAGGGTAAGGAAGCTTAAACAGATAAAAGGATCTACTTCTCGAGAAAACCAAAATGATGAACATAATGAAGAGGTTCAAATCAGAAGTAGTGGATCAAGACAAACCTCTGGGATTACACAAGATACTTGGAGAGGAAAGTTCATCCAAGATGTCAACCAAGCATGCCTAGACATAGCCTCCATACAGCAAGATGTTCATCAACTAACAAAATCCAACATTTCATTGAACCGCAAGTTGAATACCTACTTCAGAATGAAGAATTTAGATATCTCACCGAGCCCTCCAGATTCAAGTTCGGATGATTAAAACGGGTTCAATTTCTTTCTTTTATTTTATTTTCTTTTCATTTGTGTGTGATTAGTTTAGTTTAGATTTTAAAATTAAATAAAGTTTTCCACAATGAGGACATTTTGTTATTTAGTGTGGGCGGACAATTGTAAAATCCCAAAAATCCAAAAAATTAAATAAATTAAAAAAATCAAAGAATTTGAAAATTTTTCTTGATTTTTGTGTTATTTATACACTATCCATACCTATACTATACTAACATATGTTCCAAGGTTATTATGAGCGTTAGGTATTTCAAGTTTGATGTTAGTGCATATTTTGAACAAAGTGTTTCGAGTATGACCACACGTTGAGAGTGTGAGCCTTTTAGCACAACATTTAGCATTTGGCAAGGATGAGTTGTGAGTAACATTCAAAAGCAACATTCCAAGTAAGTTTTGATATATATTTCAATGCAACATGAACTAGTATAAGTTATATAGTTTTAGTTTAATACTATCGATAAGTTTTGAGTGAAGTAATATCTAGTAGTGTTCTTACTATGAGTTTTATATGTTATTCTCGAATACGTCCTATAAGTATTGAGTGTGTTTAAAGTGTTGGGAAGCTATAGCCATAATACATTGAAAGTGATCAATAAAGGATGAGGGTATTAAGAGTGAAAAATCAAAAGAAATAAAGGATAAACAATGAGTTATGCAAAAGGTGTGGAATGGTACGGAACAGAAACTGCAACCATTCAATGAGTGAAAAAAGAAAAAAGTAGCATAGCATGAAATATGGCTACAAAGTACGAATTTGTACTTAAAAAACATATGCTTAAAAGAAAAAAATAAGAGAAAGTGGTATGGAGTATAGAATGAAACCACTAAAAAAGGGGAGAGTGGTATGAACCATAAAATGCTACCACTAAGAGTGTTTTAGCATTCTAGGTTACCTAAAATTTCCTTGAGATCAAACTTTCCAAAGTGTGCTCCTTTTATCCTTTATACTTTATACTATATTCGAGAGAAGGATATTTTCGAGTAAACATATAATACTTATATCAAGACGCAATTCGGTTGACCCTCCATTAAGAGCAAAGGCATGCAATTGAACTATATAAATTGCACATTACTAATTTGTAGGAAATTTTGAACTTTTACTTGAATTTTATGCAACGTGGGAATGTGGTACTCACTACAATAATCTTTTGCCAAATGAGGTACGAACTTGAATTACTATTATATAAACTTCTGTTGTGTTTACCTTGAGGACAAGGCAAAAGTTAAGTGTGGGGGTGTGATAAGTGTATATTTACACTTATTATCATGACATTTTAAATCATAAAAAGATATGGTTTTGTTTCATTTTATACTTCATATAAAAGATTTCACGTGGTATGTAGTTGTTTTTTATGCAAATGCAGAAACTAGGTAAAATCTTGGGAGTAAAATGATCAAAAGTTGTAAAAAGAGTGAAAAGGTGCAAAAAGATGCATAGAACAGAAGGATTTAGCTTAGGATCGAAGCTGTCGAAGATCGGTAAAGTTGCAAGAAGAATTTTGAAGAAAAAGCATTGTTCACGGTCATGACACCTATTCGCGGTTGCGACTTGTTATTCTTCAAAATAGAAAGTTATCAACCATTAGTCACGATCGTGACATGTAATTCATGATCGCGATTGGTGATGGTTATTTGTTATCAATAAAAGTTTTCATTCTTTAAATTCTTTTATTCGAAATTCACAAAGAATAGCATCCTAGCGGATGTTCTATACAAGTCGAGACCGAATTCAAAGTAGACGTAGGTATTGCGAGAATTGATGACTCCCATTAAAGAGTGGATACGGTTTGATCAACATTAGCTTTCACTTGCATACCTTACAACTTTACTTTGTTATCTGCTTATACTTACTATTTCAAAGTTTATGACATGTCTATGTGTCATAACCAGTATTTCATCTTGTGTCATTTATATTAATCAAGTTATATGCTTTCGAGTTAACTTTAAGAGTGATTTCAGGGTTAACAAGATTGTGTATAATCACTGGATCTGTGATTATAACGCTGTTTAGTGAGCCAACATTTTTGGAATGGTAACTTGCTAAATATGGCTATGTGAGAGCGACCCATACTAAGCATAGTATTATAGTTATCCAGGTTCTTATAAGTTTCATAATTCATTTACCCTAGATTTAGAAAAGTCATCTCATGTGTTACTCTGCGGTGAATTATTGAATATTAGGGCGTCTAGAACCGTATTTGTTGAAGTTATTTAGCGTACAAAATATTATTGATGATCTTGCATGTTTTTCTCTGTTAAACTTGTTCTTAGGGAATATCTATATATTTTACATTTTCTCTAGTCTGTTCATACATCTATCTATTCATCCATCTATCATCCAAACACTCCAATCAAAATTACCTATTTTCGTTTACCCTGTAACTCTAGTTAGTCTTTAGAACTGAATCCCTTCCCTATGGGATCGATATCTTTTAAAACTACATCGAAACTCTATACTTGCAGTAGTCACCATTTTTCTATTTAGATAAGCTGTATAGATGACACCTGTTCGTATTTTGAACTTTTATCTTATCGGTAGAAAAGTGGGCAATAAGGTTTTTGGCATCATCACCGAATATAAGCCCTCTAAATTAATACATTCAAAACCTTGCGATCATCTAGGATGTGCAATGTTAAAATGTTGGAGAACAAGAGGGAATCTAGTATGTATAATATGTAATTATAAAACCACTTCAACTTATTTGAAACATAGCAAGAAGATGTGTTACATGGGTCATAGGAAATTTCTATATGAATCACACAAATATAGGTTTGACAAAAGAAGATTTGATGGAAAAATTGAAACAAGAGAGTCCTCTAATTCTTACTAGTGATATTGAAACATTGTTGTCTAATTTTGTGAATGAGTTTGGGAAGCAAAAGCAAAATTCTAACAGTGACTCACCATGGAAGAAGAAGTCCATTTTCTTTGAATTACCATATTGGAGTCATAGTATACTTACACATTACTTGGATGTGATGCATATAGAGAAGAACATTTTTGATAATATAGTTGGAACATTGTTAGATATTAATTGTAAGATAAAAGACCACTATAAAGCTCGTAAAGATTTGCAAGAGTTGGGTATTTGGAAAAAATGTTGCACCCTATTCTCTCTAGTGATGGAAAATACTTTAAATATATGGATGCTAGGTTTAACATGTCAAATGAAGAGAAGGATATGTTTTATTCAATATTGAAGCGTGTGAAATTACCATATGGATGAGCGTCCAACATTAGTCGGTGTGTAAACATTAAAGAGCACATCCTTGTTGGGTATAAAAGTCATGATGCACATTTTATACTAAAAAATCTGTTGCAATTTGCTCTTATCAAGTCATTGAAACCTAAAATTGCAATTCCTTTAATTAGATTAGGGGCATTCTTTAAAGGTATATGTAGTAAAGTTATTGATTTAAGAGAACTCAAGCAGCTGCAACATGAAATTGTATAAATACTTTGTGACTTCGAGAGCATCAATCCACCTTCTTTCTTTGACATAATGGTATACTTACCAGTTCATTTATGTAGGGAAGTGGAACTTGATGGCCTAGTACATAATTGATGGATGTATCCAATTGAGAATTATTTAGGAAAACTGAAATCCTATGTTCGTAATAGGAGTAAACCTGAAGGGTCGATTGTAGAGGGCTCTTTGGCTGAAGAATGCTTAACTTTTTGTGTAAGATTTTTGAGTGTTCATGAAACAATAAGCAAGAAGTCATCTATTTTTGAGAGATCAGAAGCTTCAAATTTGGGATATCCAATAGGGTTAGGGAAAAATAAAGATGGCAAAGTAGTTGAATTGATCGAGGAAAAAATGATCAAAGCTCATCGTTACATCTTATTCAATTGTGGCCATGAAGAAATAGAGTCGTTACTTGAGTAAGTTTTCGTATTCCTATTTTTTATATATATTTTAGATATTGTTATTAATTTGTAAGAATATATTCACGCATTCATAATGTGTAGGGAACATCGATCTTTTGTTTTAAATCAAGTAAAATCAAGAAAGTACAAAAGAGAAAGAACACGCATAGAAGAGTTCCACAAATGGTTGAAGGTAGAGGTGGAGAAAAAGAATAACATTTCAACTACACTTTCAGCATTATCGAAAGGTTTGTATCATGTAACCAAGTGGTTTAGTGGCTATGCAATCAACAGATACAGATTTCATACCAAATATAGAGATGCAAGGTGTACCACACAAAATAGTTGTGTTCTTTTTACAGCCTTAACAACTAGTTTTGCAAGTTCTAAGGATAAAAATCCAGTAGTTGGTAATGTAGGTTGTCATGGGGCTATCAAAGAAATCATTCAAATTGATTATTGGGGAGTAAATAATTGGGTTTTATTTAGGTGTTGTTGGTATCAACAAGAAAAGGCCTGATATGGATTGAATCGGGTGAATTTCAATAGATTGTGCCATAAAATTGACCCATATGTTATGGCTGCTCAAGTTCAGCAAGTGTTTTATATTGAAGATCTTGTTGAAAAGGGTCTTCACTATGTTATGAAGACTGAAAATGGTAAAGATAATTACACAATTTTAAAAGACAACATGGCTGATTTTGAAATAGAATATGGAGATGGGGATGTTAGTTTATGTAGAGATGATATTCCAACAAAGAAAATACTTATTCCTAACGATGAGCAAATATTGGACAAGTGTAATTTTCAAACTTGAAATGCTTATTTGTCGATATAATTATGCTTGTAATTGTTAGTAATCTTTTCATATTGTTTGTTTCTGAAACTGCTTCTTTTGGTGATGTTTTGTTATATATATTTACATTTTGATCTGGAATTTTTGTTATCTATGTTTGCATTCTGATCTGAATTTTTTTTATGTTATTATAGGACTAAAGAAACTTCCAATGTTAATTGAGCTTCACTACGACAAGACTTTCTTGGCTAATTCATTTTATGGTGGGAAATGTACACTGATTAATGAACAAAATGATGTTAACTGCTTTGGATTCGCAATTGTCACAGAATACATTAAAGAGAAACTGGGATTGACTGAAATAGGAAGAGTTTATATACTGGGAAACACTGGTGGTTGGCAGCTTGTTAAAAATGATTTTGATGTCTTTGCATATGTTAATCGGTGTGGTGATGTGGATTGGCTGCCATTTTACATCAACACCATTGTTGATATGTTAATCAATCCATTAATTTCCTTGCAACCCCATGTCAACATTCGGCCAAGATTGAATTTTATTGAAGGTAATGTTGAGATTTCTTGCTAACTTTCATTAACTTTTATTTATTTCATTACCCAATGACTGGAATTTGTGTACTTGTAGCTGGTAAATGTAAGTTTTTCACGATAAAAAAATTGAAAGCGCAACAATTGAAAAAGAGCAAGACAAATGAAGCCACTTCTAATGCTAATAGGAAGTTGGCAGTAGAAACGACTCTACCTGAAGAGATAAATCCTTATGAACTGCGATACAATGAATGATAAAGCATAAGAACTTGAGGGTAGTGAAGGGTACTGTCTTGGAAATGACAATGAGGCTGATAGTGAAGAAAATGTGTGTGAACTTATCTCTAAGGTGCATGTGTCTTCACTTTTAGTTTTATTAATTTTTATGTTGCTTTTTGCCCCTAGCATATGATGCCCCTAAATTAAAAATTATAATTGTGGCTCAGGTTACTCATGCAACAAGACGCATGACTCGTTTCACAATCAATTACGCTTGTAAATGAGGGGGTTACAGAATTGGTACTTTCTTTGCCCATGTTTCCTAATTATAATGTTAAATTATTTTTTGTAACTTGATTGATAATATTAGCTTGTTCGTAAGATGGATGATGGAAAATCAGCCATTCCTAAACCAGCTCGGAAGAAGCGCTTAAATAGACAACAAAGAAGGGTCAATGGCTAAAGTCATAGTAAATACTACTGTTAAGAAGGAAGTGACTGGAAATGATGAAGAGGTTTTCTCTATAATTTTTCTTGATTCAGTACTTGTTGACAAGTAGCAGTAGTCATAGATTTTGATGCCTTTAATTTTAGTCTATATATTGATTGTTTTTTTTTCTTGATTTATTTGAAAGCCGGTAAATGTAGAGGAAGAAGTTGAGGCAAATGTACTCGAAGAAAGTTTAGGCAAATTCAGAGATAGAGAGGGATGTTAGCGCCTGCAAATTGACAAAGGTGAAATTTGATAAGGTATAAGTATAAGGACAGTTCTAAAGTTTAAGAATTGTATGTTGGCAGCTATTGAAATCAATTTTTTTGTTCAAAATCGACCTCTATCACATAAAGCTTTAAACTTTAATGATTAAATTGTTAGTACAACTGATCCAAGCTACAGAAATTGATCAGTTAAAAGATGAAACGCAACTTTCACCTGGTAATAGGGTAACGATATAAGATTTTATAATTATCTCAAACCAATATGTTAGCTTCAAATTGATTTGGTACTCTATTTTACAAAGCTAACCATTCATAAAACATTTAATGTTTTGCCTAAACACCACTTAATTTGAAGACCTCCACAAGCACTGATGTTGCTTTCCACAACTCACATCACAGGAAAATCTATGGTATCTAAAAAAATCTTCATAATTTTCCAATTCCTTTTTTACATATATATTTGTCGAGTATATTGGTCATGATCAGAGTTGTGTAGTTTCATGTGTTAGAGTTGCCATTTCAGTTCTAGCATATAATCAAATATGTTTGTCATTTTAGTCTATTTTTCATGTTACTCAAGTCCATTTCTAAAGCATTAGATTTAGTAAAATTAAACGTTAGAGCTGCTACATCTATTTACTGTTTTAATCTTATATCCACTCTACTGGTGGCTAGTAGTTAGGAAGTTTGCTATTTCCAAATATTGTATATATTCAGGTCTTTTTCAATGAATAATATGCAGATTTTTTCAATTATTGTGTTTATCAGAGTTGCATCCTTTAGTAATGAGTTTTTTTACACAGCTTAAGAGACCAATTAATAAAGGTGTGGGCTCAATGGCTAAATTCATTACATTGAGAGAATGCTAAAAGCAAGCACAAGAGGTGATAAACAACCAGAGTTTTCCCACCAGTAATGATGAAGTTATTAGAGGTGATAAATTACCAGAGCTTTTCAAATACTATTTTAGTACTATAATTTTACAGTTTTACACATAAAGCTCCAAATTTTAAACATTCTCATATGTTTCAATTGTTTAATGTGTCCTTGATAGCTGAGACTGTGGAAAAGGAAGTTAAGAATAAAAGTGTTAGAGGGAAAAATAAGCTATTATTGGTCCATGCACGAGGGCTAGAGCAAAGAAAAGTGATCTCTTTGAATGAATTACATCAACCAATTTTAGATGAGGATAATAATGTGACAGAGTTCACCAGGTTTTTGGGGACTTTAGCCAGACTATATGTGCCCTTAGATTTCGTCAATTGGCATAAAGTCACTAACAAGGAATCCCTGTGGGAGTTTACAAAGGTTTGCATTATAATTGGGCTTTAGGTGGTCAAGTGATACTTCTTTATTATATGAATTGCATACTTTGTCCTTTTGTAGGAAAAATATATTATCCCTGAAGAAGCAAAAGCATGGGTGATGCAAGCATTGCACGATTCGTGTAGAGGCCGTAAAGCTGATATAATGGATAAACATTACAAACCCTATAACAATGATGAAGAGAGGATGCAAAATAGACTGATGGATGTCCCTATTGTTGAGTTTAAGGCCTTGTTGAAGTATTGGGGGAATGCAAAAGTTCAGGTATACTACATCATGACAGTTTTTTGTGTTATTCATATTCTATTTTTCTATCATGTTGATTCTTTTATTCCACTTGATTTAAAGGAATTGGCTGAGAAAAATGCTGCAGCTCGGAAAAAATTTGGTGATCCTCACACAGCTGGCCCAAAGCTTTTTTCGCAAATAAAATATAAATTGGTATGAATACCCATCTTTTTTATCAATTGATGACTTTTGTCTGGACTTAGTTTGCACATATTAAAGAATTTTTCTTTTGTGTGAATAGTGAACTATGAGCAGTTTCAGCTGTATCCGGTATCAATATTATAATTTAGTAGCAGTAAGAAACTTTTGTAACTTGAAGAACGCGAATCACTAGTTTTCGAGAACTTTTCAATAACTTTATTTCCTTTTGTAAGTTGAAATCAAATCATGTGATTTATTTTTTTCTGTCAAAAACTTACAAATCCTGATGGGGAAGGACCATAGAAAGCAGAATTGTTCATCGCTACGTGTAAATGGAAAGATGGACGAAGTACAAGTCCCAAAATGATGTCCTTAACTATCGAACTGTAAGAAATTGCCAACTTGAAATCTTGTTATATATATGTGAAGATATGATAAATTATGTGATTTGATCTTCTATGCATGTGATTCGATAAATTATGTGAATATTGTTGTGAATCGGAACTGCTGTGAATTTTGCGAATCAAAACTACTGTGAATATTGTTTTGAATCAAAACTGCTGTGAAAATTGATAACTTATGTGAAAACTATTTTGAATCAGAATAATAATGAATTTTATGAATCAGAACTACTATGAATTTTGCGAATCAGAATTGTTGTGCATATTGTTGTGAATCAGAATTGCTGTGAATATTGATAAATTATGTGAATTTTATTTTTGGCAGTTGTAGTTATTCATGATTTTGAGTTTGTATGGCTAGTACTTAATGCTTAGAGTGGAGTCATTTGGTTGGAAATTTTTTGGTACTTTTCTATATTATTCTTTTAGCAAGTGAGTCATTGAGTCTTTTATTTATTAATTATGTGTTGTAAGTTACTTATTGGCTACTTTAGAATATAAGTTTTTTCTTTGAAAGAATAATGGTATGTAGTTTTCTGCTTTGAACTATTTAGATAAGGTTAAAGCTTCTAAAATCAAGTGTATTCTTCAACTAGTTGTTTGCTGCTTATACCAGGACTCTTACTTTAGTGTTCTCAGTCCGTAAAAGCATATTTTCTTTAACTCTACCATCATCAAATCCTTGTGCTTACATTTAATGACTATCTATCCTTTATTGCATAATATATATTGTTCATTTACACCTATTTGTTATGTATGTTGAGGTCCACTAGATGTTCTTGCTTTTTTCTATTAAAATGTTTGGTGATTTCTTATGCACTATTTTGGTGATTTCTTTCTTTCATAGAATGCAATTCAAGAAATGTGTGCATCTGATGCGTAAAGTGAGAGTGTAGAACAAATTCTGAAGGGTGATGCATCGCATGGAGCTTCTTGACTTGTTGGTAGGCATGCAGTGCCAAAAAAGAGAAAGGGAAAATCTGTTGAAACTATTTCTGGGTTGGATGAGATAAAAAAACAATTAAGGATCGAAATGAAGGAAAAGATGGAGGACAAAATGAACCAAAATATGGAGGAGAGAATGAACGAAAAGATTGAGTAGTTTGTTAGGAAGTTGGTACAAGACAATCCATTTTTAAATCTCAATTTGGATGCCTTTAGTAAGTATTCAAGTGAGAATGATAATATCTCTTCCAAAGAGAGACAAGAGTAGTACTTTGTGAATATCATGATAATACTTTTTGGATCACTAGTTCTTTCAACTAGTACTTTATGGATGCTATAATTAGTACTTAATGGATGTTGCTAGTTTTTGTTACTGAATTGTGAAACATGAATGTTATTTGATGAATGTTATTTTGATTTAACAGGATTGCAATCGTATGATATATATACAAATGTAAAATAAAGTGTAGCATGTTGGCTAATCATTAAAAGTGTTGGTAAAACAAAAAAGTGAACAGTTTGAATATGTTGTTATTTAGAAGAAAAAATGTTGGTTAAAAGAAAAAAATGTATTAATGAAAAGTATTGGCATTTATGCTAAAAGTGTCACCATATCAAGTAAAAGTGTTTTTTCCATATGCATTTACCAACACCTAAAAATTTCGTCAAAAGACAATCAAATGTTACTATAGGGTTCTATACCAACATGTTTTACCATGTGGCAAAAAATGACCAAAAGTGTCGGTATAGGGAGCTATAGCCACATTGCACTTCCCGACTCTTTTTTTTGGCAAAAGTGTAGGCATTTCTCCTAAGCCAATACATTTTTGCTTTTACACGACACTTTTTCGGTGTTGGCAGACTCAATATATGATGTAGTGAGGCCTTAAGGTACAACTCCCATTATATCACTATATCAGGAGTGATAGATCCCATCTTGACTACTTAGCTTACCAACGAAACATTATCACTATACCTGTAATCATTTGTATCATCTTGATAAATAGGGTATGATTGCGTATGACCCAAGGTATAGCTACTTCCGCCCAAGGTAACCAGTATCTCATGTTTGAGGATACTCGTACGGTTACTGCAATAAGACATGACACCAACACATGGATATAGTTATTTTCGAGTGTCTGTCTCACATTGGTTTCTAATGTATTATCTGAATACATTCATGTGTTAACTCAAGGTACCACCTTCAGCTCGTGAAATCGGTTGCTTAGATCCAATCCGAGGAGTAAGCCTACACATGCTAGTTTGTCTACTTCATTGATGTCTAGTCTCAATAAAACTATGACTAGGGATATTTAAACTTTTCCTCAACTACACATGTGTGTAGTTATCACTCCACAAAGCTCTCACTATGTCCTTGCACTTTCAGGTTATGAAATGGTCATGGACTTTGTCTTAAGAGATACATATAATACCAACGAGATACATAAATAGAGAAGATCATTGACATATGACAAATGTGACTTATTATTGATAAACAATAATCCAGAATTGTTTATACATAAGTGACTAATAAAGACGTATCGCCTTAATTATCTATAGGGTATACATCATGTCTAACAATATTTAATGTAGTATTCAATCGACTGTGTCTTTCTTTCGGGAGAATATTCGATGGAGGGTAGGTGATGGGAAAACTATAAATGTTGCTGGAGATGATTGGGTATCAAGGAGTGAGTGCACAAAGTTAAAAGGAAATGATGGTAGACTTGAAAAACCTGGAAGTGCTCTTTAATTTCAAATAATATATGAAATTCTGATATTATGAATGATCTGTTTGATGCGGACGAGGCCTTGGTTATTGAGCGTACTCCTCTTCCTAGTGTGGTTGGAGTGGACATGTCGTTGGCCACATGAAGTAAGGGGTGTTTTTACAGTGAAAAGTACATATCGTATTCCTCTAATCTATCCGCATGGTTTCTTTATCAAGTGACCAGTTTAATTAGAACAAGTTTTGGAATTTAAGGCTCCCCTCAAAGGTGAAAATTTACTTGTGGAAATCGATAATTGTTGTGTTACATGTTTTCTCAAATTTAGTCAATAGACATGCGTTTGAGTCCTCTAGATGTCCTATATGTAGCTGATGAAATTGTGATGTTTAATTGTGCTTTTGCTAAACTGTTTGGCTTTGTATGGATCCGACTTTGGGTGTGCCAGTGTAGGATGCTTTTCAAAACATAATGGAGTGATCTATACATAACTTATTCGATGCTTTAATGCATTCCTTTTGCTTTCTTTTATTGTCTATTTGGTATGCTAGGAACAAAAAGTTAGGAAATCAGAGCATATGCAACCTAGAGCTAGATAAACATATTTGATCTGTACTTCTGTACTCAATAGAGTCAGAGTTGTAGTGTATTATATAATGCTAGGGTTACATATCCAATTTACAATAATAGCCTTAGTTAGATAATTACTCTAGATAATTACATTAATCAATAGATATCCTCTCATCCCCCTCAAGTTGAGCCGGGGTAGAAACCATGGCCAGCTTGTCACGTAAAACACAAAATCGAGAGTCCGTCAAAGCCTTTGTGAAAATATACGCAACTTGATCATTTGTAGAAATGTATCGAACCGAGAGTTACTTATTAACCACACGTTCACCAATAAAATGGAAGTCCAACTCCATGTGATTGGTTCGGTTATGAAAGATAGGATTCACAGTACCGAGTATGTCGCACTCAAATTATCACACCACAAGGTTGGCATTTTACGTAGAGACATATGAATGTCCGCTTGTAACATGCCAATCCAAGACAACTCCGGACGTGATGGTCGCCAAGGCCCTGTATTCCACTTCCGTAGAGGAACGAGAGACCATTCTTTGTTTGCGGGCCGCCAAGATATTGGATTAGTGCCATGGAATATGGAGTACCCAGACACGGATCGCCGGTCATCCGAGTCACCAGCCCAGTCCGAGTCCGAGAACGCCTATAACTCAATGGAACTCTGAGTCATATACTTCAGGCCGAAATTAACCGTTGTTTGCAGATAACGGAGAATATGTTTCAATGCTTGCCAATGAGTCTCCGTCGGGTTTGTGCATAAACTGGGAAACCTTGTGTACCGAGAAGGCGATGTCCGGACAAGCAATCGTCAAGTACTGCAGGCCACCCACTAAGCTACAAAACAAGGTATCGTATATATATCCTATATCAAAGCTGTGGCTCGGTTTCGCAAATCAGTGTTTAGTGGCGAGAAGCTAATCGCACTAGTATGAGGCTGGAGAATGTATCGATGGAAGAAAATAATGTCAAGAAGCCATACGATTTTCAAAGGGAGCCTAATGTGGATAGAAGCAGCGGAATCATAGTATAGTAGAAGTTGGTAATACTTGGGAGCCTCCATTGGTGCCTTATGTGAAATATAAATCGGATGCAACATACTTTGGAAACTGGAGTAGTGTTTGATAAGGGACTTACTTTTGTAACGCAAGTAGCTCTTTTGTCGGAGCTAAGTTAAGAATGCTGAAGACTTTTGTCTCCATTCTTTAGGTGGAAGCTATCGGCATTCGCAAAGAACCCTTGTGGCTAAGACGAGTAGGCTTCTTCCACGTGGTTATTGAAATAATAACAATATTTTATTGAGATTTGTTAAGTAGCCAAGATGAGGGATTCTCATATACTTATTCTGATAAGGAAAATCTGATGACTGAAAAGAATGATAATAATTGAAAATCAGTTGGGACCAAGAACAATGCGTGTAAGAGACCTTTAGGGACTCTGTCATTGCCTCAGCCTCCAAGAGTACGGGCTCTAGCTCTACTGAAAGCAGGTTTGCATGCAATATGATTGTGGATTGCCTACCACCTCTCATTGGAAACCGTTCTCGGTTCAAAAGAAGAAAAAATTAACGGTTGCAACTAGAGATAAGTTCAATGCGACCGTAGAAAACCTAACAAATATTCTTCTATTTAAAGGAGTTTATTAGTTCTTTTTTCGATTCAGTAGGCTCTAGCTTTTATGATTTTCTCCTTTTTCTTTTTATTTTTCATTTTGTTTTTCTTATTTTCTTTTCTATTTTAATAGAGCCGTCATTTCTCGTACACAGCTTTATTCAAAATAAATTCTATTATCTAGAAGTGCAAAAACGTTGCTTTTGTCTTTCTCATAGGTTTTATACTCTTTTGTCGGTAGGAATTGCTTCTCGTTAAATGTACATGGCAAATGCACTAGGGTCTGTTGTAGCGATCTGCTTGTTTAGGGAGATGATCTTGGTAAATTTGTGCTAAGCAATTCTTTCTTAATAATGAGGTAGAGTTTGTGTTCATTAAATTACATAAAAAGTAAAAACAATAAGTAAATAAAGATGTAAACAATGATAAAAGTACGAGCCTCACTTAACCCTTAAACGGTCTAAGATTTTCCTCCAAATAGGTTACGCTAGTTTCTTTTCTAAGATGGCAGATCTAATGTATCTTAACCACAAGTGACTACTCTCTCATATTAATGAAAGAAAATATGAACTCCATTAATAAAGAAATAACTAAGATAGAGAGTGAATGGTATTAAAAGGCACAAAATTTGGGAATGACATCATAATATTGAAATAATGAAAATTTATTAAAGATAAACTCCACCAAAATGTCTACCAATCAAAGGAAAAGTGGCATGAGGGGGAGCCTTGTAATTATCTTTATAATGTCCAACCTGTGGTGAAAATTATAGCATGTAATATGTCGAGAGCAATTTTTCTGTCCAATTATTCATTTTTACTTTTTAACTTTTTATTATTTCATTCAATTATGAAACACATATCCAACATGCAAGAAAAAAATACTTAAAATCCAATTTTTATTATCTTTTTTTTATATAAATCAAATCCACAGCCCAATCTACCATCTACAACTTCAAGTAGACATATTTGACTAATATTTCCTTCCCATTATGACTCATATCTCCCGCTAAATGCTCACTTTGTATTGTTAATTCCAAGTAACTATCAATTTGTATGGAAATTTATTGAAATGTCTTAATTAGGCAAACTACTTTCTTTTTACCACAACAATAAAATATTTGCACTTTCCTTCATTTTTTATGTTCTCATTTTATTTGTTACATTCTTTTTTTTTTTTAACGTATTCTCTCTCCTATTTAATTTGATTTTTTAAATTAAACTAATCATCTCTCACAGATCTATTTTTATTCAAGCTTTTTGAATAATTTATTCATCTTATTTTTACTTTTAAATTGACATAAAATTCGTATATAATAGATATTATACCCGATATACAGATTTTGTATGAGTTTTCATACATGGTATGAAAACTTTTATATCAAGTTTACAATCTTTTTGTTCTAATATTATGTTTGAAGACAACACTCAAATTTTTAGCAAAATTAATGTTATGAAGGTCTACGGAATCTATCTACAAATGATCTATAAATGAAATTAAGCACAAAGGTCACCAAATATTTTGAAAGTTAAGATATCGAATGAGAATAACGTTTTTACGTATATATTTGGTACAAGTATACTTTGTAATCTCCTGAAAACAACAATACACATAAATCACAATAACAATAAAGCATTCCTCACTTGTATGAGATCTCAGATCCTTATCCACCAGGTCAACCATTAGCGGTGATGGAAGAGGAGAAAGAAACCATGGAAGGCAAGTTCAAGACAAAATCAGGCTCCACTTGGAAACAATCCATAGACGGAGAAGGAATAATTCGGCAAAGATGGTGATGTTACATAATTTGGTGTTTGATGAAGTAGAAAAAACGTGATATTTTCTAGGCATATGTGGAAATATCAATCAAAAAATCGATTCAAATTTAGAGAGAGCAAAGAGAGGGAATGAGCATGATTTTGATAGGGAAACGGTACGGATTCGGCGAAAGAAAAGATCTTTTGAGGAGATACGTGTATCACATATGATTTGACTGGGCATCGGTGGGTCGCGTAGGCAAGGTGAAAATGACATGGATTTTTTGTGAGGAAGATGAAGGAGAAATGGAGAATAAGGGAAAAGGGAAAAGTAAAAATTACAATTGCATACCACGTACAAACAAAAAGAGAAACTTGAAAAAAAAGTTATAACCCCAAATATTTTTTTGCCTTAACATGGTAAAACCTAAAAACTCCTATTATTTCCATTGTTGGCCCGAATTAGGCTAGGAACTGGGATTTTGAACCTTCTAAAAATCTTTCTTGAATATCCTTTTCTAATATAAAAGTGTTTGCCCAAAATCACAAGTTTTACAAAACGCGGAATTTATAAAGTAAAAACTCCTGAAAGTGAACGATATGATAATCTTGAGTATAAATAGCAAGGGATATAATTGCACGAGAGATTTTATACTAGTAAAACAATCAAAGCTTATACTAATTGTTTTTCAAACCAAACTTTTGATGATTGGTTTTCGATTTATATTGGTTGTTTTTCCTATTAAGCTTAAAAATCAAACTTTTGGTGATTGTTTTTCGAAGAAACAATCAAAACTTTATTGGTTATTTTTCCACAAACTAAACAACCTAACTTTAGATTTTTGCTAAGTACCCCTCAACAAAGATATTCGCAAGATCACATGACCTCAAATGATCTTCACCATACAATCCCATATAGATTTCTTTCATAAATCCTTGATGATCGATCTCTTCACCAAAGCTTCACTATCGCACACAACCTAGTAAGAGTTTTCCCTTTGGTGTTGATATGCTTTTATAATGCTTTTAGGATAGGGATGGCAACGGGCCGACCGTTTGAATGTATTGGACCCGGATCCGTTGGATCCATAATTTTAGGATCCAGATCTAGATCCCACGGATCCGGGTCGATAAACGGATCCAAAATTGGTCCATGTAATTAACATCAAATTTTTAGTTTCAGCTTCCATACTTGTACATTTCACCTTATTTTAAATAGTTTATATGCTCATTTTATTATGTTATGCAATTGGATTTACGTGGATCTCAAATAATATTAGTTATCCAATATTTTTGAGGTAAATAATAAATAAAAAAGTATAATTAATCTTATATTACGGATCTAGGTCCGGATCCGGGTTTCATTGTAAAATCCAGACCCAGATCCGTATCCATTTTCCTCGACTCGGATTCGACGGATCTATAAAATTAAGATCCAGATCGTAAAAAAGGGATCCGAATCCACGGATCCAGACTAGGTCCAGGATCCGTTGCCATCCCTATTTTAGGATCTAGTCGTTTGAGCCAAGAAATAATCTTTGGAGCAAAGTGCAGGAACATTTCTCATTTCCATTATGTTTGCTACTAGCCATTACTAAAAAATGTTGGAGTAACTCTCATTTCGAACTACTCATTGGGAAACTAACAGTTAGAATGAAGTGCTCAAGTAACTCTCATTTTCTTCTAACCGTTATATGAACTTGCTGGAGTATCTCTCATTCGTATCTAGACTTCCATTTTGTTACGTATCATCCTATTGGAATCAGCTTAAAGATTGCTCAGCAATCATTAAGTTAAAGTTTTTGACAATGTTAAACATGAAGGAAAGCAATTTATAAATCAATAATGTAGTTAATATTCTATTCAAGTTAATTAAGGTTAGCTAAGTTTTGTTTAAACTTTGTATGTTGACTTAATTACACTTCGGATAATTATGTTGAATATTGGCTATTGAGTTAGTAACTCAGCACATTAAGATTGGAAATAGCTCAGCTTCCATTAGTACTGTATATTTTGCTGAGTTTTCATAAGTTATTTGTTATGACCTTGTAAGCTTTGAACTCTCTGTAAGGATAGAATATTTCTTAGTTGATTCTTTGTAGATCCCAAAGATGATATGGTATTGAAATAAAAAAGGGGTATATTCAAGTGGTCCCAAAAGAGAAAATTTATCTGTACAGAATTATTAGCATGTCTACAATAAAGACCAAAGATTCAATAGACATTATCGTTACATTTCAAAATAAGTTGTGCTACACTACCAATGTCAAGATTCTTAACCAAGCAATGGAATCCACGTAGCAGTTTACGCTCAATCTCGCCTGGATAGAATCAAGAGAAGATCAAGGCATGGTGAGATTATCATTTCAAGGGTTTAATCTCGTAGATTAACAGATTAATCTTGCTCATTAACTGTTAGAAATCTCTCTCACAACATATTCAAATCTGTCTCCAATGGGAAGAATTCTGAAGACTGTACTAGAAGAGATATTGAAGGATTCAACGAGTTGAAGTACAAGTTTACAACGACTACCTTGGTATTCTTCTATAAATAGAAGATTGAAGGCATCGTTCAAACTTGGTGAATACACTTGAATTTTCTACGTGGCAAAGCTCTGTCAAATTTACTCAGAAAATAAAGAAATTCCCAATTTAGAAGAACTACAGCAAAGTCATCACCCTATTCTTCACCAAAATAATTAGATCACACAAAAGCTTTATTAGATCTTTGTAAAAGGGAACAAGGCTCTTAGATTAAAACTTTAATTCTCTAAGTGAAAGCATATTTAAGAAGGGTGCTTAGAATAGTTTGAAAGGTACTCCCTTGTAAGCTACCCATTGTGAAGGCTTCTCCGCCTAGTTAAATGAGTGCTAATAGTGAATTAAAGTTCGAAGAAGGTATTCGTGGACTAAAGGTAGGTGAGAGGTTGAATTAGTATAAAATCCTATTTCCATATTTCTTAAACTCTATTTGTTCACTTTACTCACCATAGAATTAGTTCAGCACACATTAATTTCATACTTGTGTTTTACCTAAGTGTTTAAGGCTGCACTGTTAGATTAATTTTAACTCAGCAAAGTCTGTCAAACTGAATCTTAACTCAATTTGTGAGTTGTTTTTAGACTTTTTGTGTTTAATCATTCATCACTTAAAGCAACTCATCACTCAATCACAATTGTTTATCGACCTAGAAACAGTTTAGGGCATTCAACCCTCCATTATGTTCGTGTTATTAAGCCAAATAGGGACCAACATTTCATTCTTCCATGAAGTAGTTTCTTCCATGTAACTAATAAATTAAGTAATCAAAGTACAGCATACATTTGTAGAGAAATATATAAATAACAATCTTTACGATAATTACGCACATTATGTCATCATTAAGTCAAAAGCCAACAACAATTATTACCTAATCAAATTTCACATCAACGAAGTAAAGTTAACTTTTTTTGAAAACAAGTAAAGTTAACTTAACTTTGTAAAGAAAGCTAACATAGATTAGTAATGCCGTGAATATCTTATCCTAGTGATTAACTGAATATATGATAAAGAGATTACAGGTTTGAGTCACATGAAAAATAAAAAAGTTGAAGATTTTCTTATAAATTTAATGTAGAATCATATGTGAAAAAAATTAAATGGATTAGTGATATTTATTTCATAAAATGGTTTTATCTCTTTAATCTGATGCCAAGTTAGCAATTTCCAAATACATTTATTTATAGTAAGCAACTTTAGCAGTAATTTAATGGTCAGATCTTATATATCATATAAAGAGAGATTACTTAACAATAAATTTATATAATATGAATTAGTGAGCTAAAGCAATTATGTATGTTTTTCTTATAAATGATAAATATTTGTCATTGTTCTCTATATGTATTATTGAGATATGATTCTGAATCTCTCTTCCTACTATATTTATTGAAACAATTGCAGGTATTGGGATCTGAATCCCAATCGCTACATCCATTTTATAGATGTATCACTCAAACAATGTCTGATTGGTATCTCTTCCCATTATATAATTATATAAAGTGATTTTAACCATTTGTATAGAAGTATTGACATGGACTTTTTTGTGTTGAAGAAGTAAAGTGAAAGCTGAGCATTGTCAGTGAAATCAAAGAGTAGAGAGAGTTGGTGCAAAATTTAATAAGCAGCATGTGAGGTGGTTGGTGGTCCTTTAAAATTGCATCTATCAACGTCTTTCATCTTCTCTTCTGTCAAATCCATTCCTAATACCAATAATATTCAATGAGTCCATTAATTTTATGTTATCTATGTTTATCATTCCTAAAGACCCCAGTATTATATTGAGTGTTTTAAAAATCTTCGCCTAGGTCCGTCTAGACTCTGTTTATGCGTTATTTTGAGGGTCATCGCCTGGTTACATCTAGCGTTTAAACTCTATTGACTAACGCCTAAATCCGCCTAAGCCCCGATTAATCCCCGCCTAAACCCTAATTCACCTTCAACCACCCGATTAACGCCTAGCGCTTTTTAAAACACTGATTATATTAATATAACTCCCCGAAAATCAGAAAAAAAAAATGCTAACCTTGTAGAAATATTAATTGGTCCCGTGAAATGAGGAGCCACTCTACTACAATTTAGTTGACAAATTAATGCTACTAGAATATAGTATGACTCAATTTTGCAAAAACCTTCTTCTATTCTAGTATAAGACTGGGTTTTATTATTAGATATTTTTATAAAGAACAATAATTTTTTAGCCATTGATGTTTTCAATTATTTTTTTATTAACTATTTCCATCAATATAATAGAGTTCTGTCCACATATATACAGGGGGTTATGTATAACGAGACGATAACTTATTTTAAATAAATTGACATATGTTGATTGTGTTAGTAAGTTAATAGGAATCAAACAAATAAATATTTTTTTGCAGGGAATGAAATTTATAGCATGCCAAGTGGCGGGAATATTTGAGCTGGGGGCACATTCTAACAATACCAATTCGCTACTACTATTGAAGATGCTAAGTTATTTCTCATTACAAATAAACAATGTTCAAGAGTAATATACAAGCGGTAAAGATTTTTTGTCAGATGAGCTGAACTCACTTACAAGCTATCAAGCATAAGGTTCTTGGGGTTGAGCCCACGGATTCTTTACATAGTATGAAAGTAGATGAAAAATGAACAACCATATTGATTATAAGTTCATATCAAAATCTTAGAATGTATGTAATAAAAATAGTTAAATATATGTTTATAACAGCTTGCAAAGTACTGTCGCTCGGTGCTCCCTTTCTATCCATTGGGAATGCTAAGTGTTAAGCCATCCATCGCTAAGTTCTCGAGGGGTTGTCTTAAAGAGACCGTCCCAAGAAGACTTATATGGACCCTCGGTCGTGCTAAGGTGACGTAAGACCTCGTCAGCAATTCCCTGAAACCGTTAAACTTTACTTGGAGTAGAAAGGGCCATATCTACTTATTTCCCCCTAGGATCCGGTCGTGTTAAAACCTAAAGGTGGCACTGCCACACTAGGGTGTACCACCTCTCCTTCATTGGTCGTGCATCCTAAGTGACAGGCGACAAATGCGCCAAAGGATAGAATCGATGGGGCTCGCCCTACCACATCAGCATCCTAAAACCCAATATAAACCCTTTGTTGCTTCGTTAGTAAGGTATCTTGTGTTCAATACATTCTCTTCATCTATTATTCCTTCCCATATTCTTGCATACTAACTTGATCTTTGGAGTGCTAACGCCGGGGCTCCGGCTAAGGCTTGTTTTGTTGAAATAACCTCATCGGAGTTCGGAATCTTGCCAGAGAGTGTATTTTGGACATTAAATTGGTGCGGTGAGCGTGGGTCAAACCTCACAATGAGCATTCCCCCAGAAAATGACCCTCTTAAACACCCTAAAGGGCCCACCATCCTAGAAAAGACCCCCGAGCCTAGAAAGAGGGTGAATCCAGACATGCTCCTTACTCCACCAAACTCCTCGATCCCAAAAAGTAGTTTGACCTTCATCTCTAGCAACATTGGGGGGCATGGTTTGCCTAGTAGCCGTGCTCCATCTCAAATGGAGGATCTAATGGCAGCAATGAGAGAATAAGCCACGATGGTGAAAAAACAAGCACATACTATGGCCACCTTACAAGACACCATGAAGTTGCAAGCTCATGTTGGGGCGGATGATTTGAAAGTCATGAGGGAACTCCAGTCACAGGATAAAGGAACCCCACCTTCCTCACACGGACACTCTTGCGAGAGGCCTACCTTATCCCAACTTCAGTGGGAGCGTAGCAAGGGAAAGGCCAAAATAGTGGATGACTCACCGTCTAAAGCGTGAGAGGAGAGCGGCCCAACTGTGAGTTGGTCCCTGAACCCGCGATGTCATCTCCACAAAGGATGGCAAGTGACTGCCAGAGGTGCCCTAGATCCCTTGAATCTGATAATTTCGTCGAGAGAACCTCAGAGAAGGTGTAGAAGGGGCCAGCTAGGAAGAGCGAGGCTAGTAATTCCATGGAGCAGAGATTGAGGTAGTTGTTGGCAAAGGCGGGGGTCAAGGTGCCGATCCCGGAGGTAGCGAGCACCGCTTCACCCTATTCTCTAGAGATAAGGCCAGCCCATTTCAAAAATTTCAAGCAGCTCGCATGAGGGAATACGTAGGGGTAGGGGACCTAATCGCCCATGTTTGTTATTATCGGTGGTGCATGGAAGTCACTGACACTAATGACGTAATGATGTGCAAACTTTTTGCAACAACGCTAGCTACTCCGATGACTAACTATTTCGATACACTTAAGCCGGGATCCGTGATCAGTTTCGATAAATTGGTGGAAAGCTTTATCATGTACTTCATCACATCTGTCCCCCCAAAGAAAACTATGAAAGACCTGCAATTGGTAAGGTAAGGACAAGATGAGTCACTATAGAACTTTGTGGAGAGATTCCAAAAGGCTTCCCTTAGTATTCCCAGTTTTAACATAAATGTAGCGGTAGATGCATTGATTGAAAATTGCAAGAGTACAGATTTGGCGAAACATCTGACCACTAATCATCCTACCGACCTCCCTCTATTGATGCAAAAGGCGAAGACGTAGATGTGATGGGAGACAAGGAGGAGAACCTTAAGGTAGCTTGTCCAAGCAAGGGAGGAGCAATGCGGCGCGGTGCATGGATCAGCAGCATAGAGAGCGAGGCCCTAGGTTCAAAGCTCTATGAAGAGAAGTGGAGTAGTCTGTCCCATTCACAACAAAGAAGAAAGAAGTCCTTGCTATAGATCGAGAAAAACAAGAATGATCTGGAGTACTCGCCGAAGGTCCGAGGGGCTGGTAGACTGAGAATGTATAGTGAGTTCCATAAGCAATCAAGGCACGACATAGAAGACTGCTGAGGCTAGCGCGAGAGTTGAACAAGCGAGCCTTGGAGGCGCAGCTGAACAGATTCACTAGGGGAGGCCGAAAGGATGAGGATCGAAGGTTGCTAGAGCTAGCGAGGGCGCCAAGGGAGGACACTCCCCGGGTGCCACAACCCCTATAGAGGAGTGGCCCCTCAAGGTCTGAGAGGTGTTATCTATGTCATCGTAGGAGTACTGGTGGCATGTAAAAGAAAGCGAGACCTGCCTTCCATTACGATAATTTAGACCAGAGCATTAACACCTGTTATAGCTTCTCGCATCTAAAGCGCCCCCTTCCCATAACAATGCTCTAGTGATAGAAATAATCATTGATGAATATTTGCTATGGCAAGTGCTAGTCGATACTAGAAGCTCGGTCAACATAATAACCAGAAAGGCGTTCGATAGCCTCAGTGGAAACCCCAACCATTTAGTACAACATAAAGCTCCATTAATTGGTTTCAGTGGCCACGCCATACCCGTGTGCGGGTCGGCCAGCTTATCGGTCACCATTGGCGATGGCAGGGGCCCGGTGTGGAAGACAAGGGTCGAGTTCTTAATGATCGACTACCCCTTAGCATACAATTCCATATTGGGGAGGCCCCTTATAATAGGGTCCGGAGGAGTGATAAACCTCTTATTCTCATGCATGCAAATCCTGACCCACCATGGATTAGCGACGGCTCGAGGTAGCATGAAGTTGGTACACGAGATGTATCTAGCTTTCTTGAGAGCTGAACCCCTCGCAGCCCCAGATAGGGAGGAGGTCGAAGAAGAGCCAGAACGGGCCGAGCCTGCCAACGTAATGATGGCCATTGTATTGAAGGAGGGCCATGAGATCAAAGTCTCTATATCCTTAGAAGAAGGGGTATGATCGCAGGTGGTGAAGGTGTTGCGACGAAACGTGGGATCATTCACCTAGAATCTTGAGGATATAGTAGGAGTGGATCCGTCGGTGGCTGAGCACTCCCTCAATATAAAACCAGGTTTGAAGGCTATTAAGTAGAAGCGGCGTAATCATGGACCTGAGCAGTAGAAAGTCATTGAGCAAGAGGTGGCTCGCCAATTAAAAGTGTAACATATATGAGAAGTGTAGTACCCTAAATGGATGGCCAATGTGGTGCTAGTTAAGAAAGCGAACGGCTTCTACTAAATGTGTGTGGACTTTACTGACCTCAATAAAAGCCTGCCCATAAGATAGTTTTCTCCTATCGAGTATTGATGGGCTCGTCGATTCCACGACCGATCACATAGTGCTATCAACTCTGTATGCAGCCTCCAGTTATAATCAAATACCGATGGCCCAGGCCGATCAGGAGAAAACCGTGTTTCATTACTCATGAAAACACCTATTGTTATAATGTTATACCATTCGGTTTGAAGAATGTCGGAGCCACATACCAACGAATGATGAACAAGATTTTTACGGGCTGATTGGAAAGGAAGTGGAAATATATGTCGACAATATAATTATCAAAATCCAAACCTTTGAAGAGCACCTTAACGACTTGGAAAAGGTGTTGGCTGTTCTTAATAAGTACCGCCTGAAATTAAACCCCAAGAAGTGTGATTTCAGCATTTCCGCGAGCAAAATCCTGGGTATCCTTATTTCCGAGAGGGGGATAGAAGCTAACCCGGACAAGATAAAAGCTATACTTGAGTTGAGAGACCCCGCCTCGATCAAAGAAGTACAGAAGTTGAATGGGAAGGTGAATGCACTAGGCCGATTCGTCTCAAGCTGCGCGGAGGTGTTTACCCTTTTACAAGGCACTCGAGAATAAGAAGTTCGTATGGGGAAAAGACTGTGCTGAAGCTCTACAGTAGTTGAAGTGCTTCCTAGCTTTAGCCCCATTATTGAGCAGACCCATCCAAGGCGAACCCTTGTACTTGTACTTGAGCATAGCTGATGAAGCCATGGGGTTCGTCCTTATCAGGGAGGAAGGAAGCGAGCAATTCCTTGTTTACTACAGTAGTAAGGTACTGAGGGATGCTGAGATACGTTATGGTTAGTTGGAGAAGTTAGCATATGCGGTGGTGATGGCCTCCTAGCGATGGCGCCACTATTTTCAAAGCCACACCATTGTGGTCCGTACCGACACTCCCTTGAAGAAGACTCTACAGAGGCCGAATACCTTGGGTTACCTTGTTAAGTGGTTGATTAAGCTCTCAGAATTTGACCTCCTTTTTAAGCCTAGGAGTGCCATGAAAACCTAGGCATTGATCGATTTTGTGCAAGAGATGCCCCCCATTATCAAGCATGGAAAACTGATGGCCAAATGGAAGATGTACATCGACGGTAGCTCCAATTATGAAGGGGTCGACATTGTAATAATTCTGCAAGGGTTGAAAGGTATCAAATTTGGTATGCCACAAGGCCCAATTTCTTGGCCTTCAATAATGTCTCGAAGTACAAGGTGCTAATCCTAGGCCTACAAGTGTTGGAGGCGATTGAACCGCAAGAAGTGCATGTGTATAGTGATTCTCGACTAGTGATGAAGCAATTCGAAGGGGAATACCAAACCAAGGATTCCTTAATGAAGCAATACTTGGACAGAGCCAAGTACTTGTTGGAGAAAATCAAAGGGGTCGAAACCAAGATAATGGTAGCCCTTATTCCCCGAGCCTTTAACATCGAGGAGAACAAACTGGCTAAGGGAGCGTCAAGCAATGAAGAAGTAACACTACTCTGCCACATTCAGCTCAGATCTAAATCATTACCCGAGAGATTGGAGGTGATAGCCATGGAAGAAGAAAATGAATGGTACACCGATATCCAAGCCTACCTCAGAGAAGGAAAGCTACCAGAAAATGGGCTCGAAGTGCAGAAGGTGGTGCACAAGTCCTTTCGATATACCATTATAGGGGACGGGCTGTACAGGAAATCCGTAGCGCACCCATAGCTACAGTGCACGGATAAAGTGAACATTGACTATGTACTATGAGAGATCCACAAGGGGTTGTGCGGCACCCACGAGAAGAAAGATAATATGGTTCGTAAACCGAAGCTGATGGGGTTCTATTGGCCCACTATGGAGTTGGATGCCAAAACGCTGGTACAGGTATACAATTCCTGCCAATCATATACGAGAAACAATAACGCTCCCCCACGCCGAGGACTCTCATCTAGTCAGCCTGGCCATTCAATACTTGGGGAGTAGATCTCATCGGTCCGCTTCCCCCGGCGGTGGGATAGAAGTGATGGGTACTTGTCGCGGTCGACCACTATTCCAAGTGGGTTGAGGCGGAGGTTCTAGCAAGAATTGCCCCTAAATAAATAATTGTGTTCTTCGCAAAAAGCAGTTTCTCTAGGTACGACATGTTGCATACTATCATCACAGATAATGGCACCTAATTCAATTACTAGGCCTTCAAAAACTACTACAAAAACCTAAAGATAAGGCTTCGTTTCTCAAGTGTTTCACACCCGTAAACAAACGGAATGACCAAGGTGACGAACCAAAGCATATTGGATTAACTGAAGGCCAGGATGCACAATGGGGGATCATAGAGGAACTCAACAATATCCTCTAGGCCTACCAAACCACCCCGTGCAAGGCCATAGAGGAAATAACTTTCCTCCTCACATATGGGACCGAAGCGGGAATCCCAATAGAGTTAGGCATACCTAGTGCGAGGGTTGCACATCATGTGGAAAGCGCTTTAAACGACGATCTCCTTCTCCAGAACCTAGACATTTTAGAGGAGCAGAGGGAGTGCGCCTTAGATCAGATGACCAAGTACAAGAGAATGATATCCAAGCTCCATGAAAAGAGAGTGAAACTAAGATCCTTTCAAGAGAGTGAGCTCGTTCTCTGGAACCCGACCCACTCCCAATCCCGAGAAGGAAAAGGGAAGTTCGCCATTAAATGGAAAGGCCATATGCGTGTAAGCTGCAAGATCGACCTCAATACCTACAAGCTAGTCACCATGAAGGGTAAAGTCCTACCGCGTACCTAGAATGCTACATCTCTTCGCAAATTTTACCCTGGCGAGTAGTAATATGCTATTGCATAATTGGCCGATGGCACCATCGTTCAAGTAATTGGCTTCGACCGAACGTTAATCAAATCGAACAATTACTTTGTTCAAACACTACTTCAAGCTAACCACAACTAACATAAGTCCGCATCGAGCGATTTTTGATAAATCCTCCTGGCCCTAGAATAACTACAATGGTTCTAGCTCATAAAAGTCCGCAGTGAGCGATTTCTAATAAATCCTTCCAACCCTATAGTAACTATAATGGCTCTAGCAACATAAGTCCACAACGAGCGATTTCTAACAAATCCTCCTAGCCCTAGAATAACTAAAATGGCTCTAGCTAACATAAGTCCACAGCTAGCTATTTCTAACAAATCCTCTCTGCCCTAGAGTAACAGCAATAGCTCTAGCTAAACTAAGTCCGCAGCGAGTGACTTCTAGCAAATCATCCCAGCCCTAGAATCACCACTGGTACTAGCTAATAAATATTTCCCTAGGCAAGAGGTTTTTGAGAATAAAACCCTACGCTGACCCTAACATGGGTTCCTTTACGATGACTCCCCCTGGCTAAAATCGCGGCTAAGCAATGTCCGCTTAAAGTGACCACCCTATCTAGTAGAAAGCAAAGTAGGGAAAGTTTCCAAAAAAGACTCTAAGCGAGCGTCATGTAAACTGTTAGTGCTAAAATCGAGCAAAGGGCCAAATATGAAATTCGAGTCAAATGCATAGAATCGAACAAACTAATAAAGTAATACTCCTAGGAGAGAAATACAAGGGAATAGCATGACATGATCAAAGTAAAAACAAAAAAGAAAGAGAAAGAAAGTTACTTTTATAAAGTTCGGAGTTGAGTCCAAAAGCCGGACTCATGACTTACAAAAGGGCACTTAAACAAAAGATAAAAGTAATAATAGAAAGCAAGCAACAGCTAGTTAGAACAGAACCACAAAGCAAAGGAAGACGTATACAAAGCCAAAGGGGACCTCCACCAAGCCGAAGAAGATCAAGCACAAGAAGAAGAAAGTCAAGCTCTCTAAGCTTCAATTCTACAAGGCCGATGACTTCGGGAAGGTGTAAAGGTTGCGTAAGGAGTGGGGAAGGGGTTTAATTAATGAAGGCTGAGTTGGCCGCGAAATTGACCTCATCCCCAACACCCATCGCGTCCTCATTAGTCGCCATCCAAGAGATAATGGAGTAGCTTGGTTTAGGAGCACCGGCCCCAACAAGAGCTCGTCACCCGGCCAGCGACCCATATCCTCCTTTGGAGGCATGATCAAGGTGAGCTCATCCAGTTAGCCTGGTGGAAGCTTCTTAGCCGTAGACTCAAGGAAGGCGTAGTGAAAGCTATGGTGCTCATTCAGCCAGTCCAACCTTGTGTCACGAACCTTGGCCTTCCATCGCTCGATGTGGTGCTCGAACTTGGCTTAGAGAGCATCGAGAGCTTGGCCCTTAGCATTATTGTTGCCCTGCCAGAACTCCAGGCCCTTCTTCTCTCTCTCCCTCTCTGCAACCTCGGCCTCCAACCTCTCATTTGACACTTGGAGCTGCGCCTCGACCTCGCTCCTCGCCTTGGCCACAATGACCTCAAGCTTCTCCTCCATGCCACGCAACTTGAGGAGTAGGCTCTTGCACTCATCCTCAGATCGCTGAAGCAGAGCGTAGGTATCCTTCAACTCCCAGTTTTGTTGCTCCTTCAACAACCGAAGCTTGGCAGTAGCTTAGTCTGCAGCCTTGAAGGTGTCTCGGGCTTGCTTTGCTTTGAGGGTCCTCTTATCAAGCTGAGTCGAGGTGTTGGCAGTAGCATAAGACTTCACAAGATTGTCTTGTGAGACCTCCAAGGCTCGACCAGCCTTGTTGGAGAGGGAGAAGGGCTGAAAACAGAAACTAAAGTTAAAATCAAGTATGAAGCAATGCAAGTAATATTAAAAAGTAAAAGTGGCCGAGCTCACCATCACGGCAGCCCCCCACAGCACCACGCTGATCTCCCCAACACCCAAGTCATTATATTTGGCCTACTCCAAGGGAAGATCCACGAAGCGAGCCAAGTCATTAAGCACCTACGGGTGCGTCAGCTTCACATCCTCCCTGTAGGATCGAAGCCATAACTAAAAAATAAAAAAATAAGCAACAAGAGTTTAGTGAGTATCCAAGGCCCGGGGGCTCCAAATCATAAGAGTGGAAACTTAGAACTTACCAAGGGAGGGTCACACTCAGTAAACTGAACTAACTACTCCTCGGTAAAGCCACTATCCGCCACCATCGCCTTCTTTTATGGGGGTGAGTAGGGCCACCATCCCCCCGCTTCCTCTTCTACCCCTTTTAATGAATGACTAGGGTTCCTACGGGGTGGAACGGGGCATGAGGAGGTTTCTCCTTAGGAAGGGACGACCCCAGTCAACGGAGCCTTTCCCCAAGCTGTGGATAACAACAGCGGAGGCCGAGGACTTAAGCTCCCCAGTAGTGATAGCTCTAGTAGCAGAGGGTTGAATGATCCCCTCCATAACTAGATTTTGCACCCAAGGCTCCTTGAAAGTTGGTGGGAGCGGTGGAGGAGTTGCAGTGGTGGAACCTCACGGGCCGGAGGCCCTAGAGGCTGAACCTTGGCTTTGCACTTTCTGCGCCTTCTTCAAATCATCTATTGAAAGTAATTGGGGGTGAAATTTAGAACAAAAAATACCTATATAGAAAATGAAAGGAAATTAGCATGCGAAATCATACCATCCTGAGGAGTCAAATTGGTGTATTCAATGAAATCCCCATGTCGATGCTAGAAGGGTTTGGTGCACGATTGAAGAAGGTAAGCCACTAGTTTCCAATGGATTTTAGTCCTAAGGACCCAGAGATCTTCCACTTCTCCCATCCACTTGGTGGATAACGGTTGGGGCTCCCTCTAAGTGAGGGGTCGTTAGGTCGAAGGTTCCACTTCGTGTGGAAAAGGAACCTTTCCTCAGCGTATAACCCCTCCTCTCTACTGGGGATTTAATGAGAATTGGGGTGGATCTAGAACTACTGGCCCTTGAAATCCTTTACGCTCTCCTTCTTCTTGATAAGGAGAGGGGAAGAGTTGGAGACATTCTACTAGTAGACGAGTCCCCCCATGTGGCGCGTGTGTGGTTTAAAAAATTGGAGGAAGATATCCCCTTGAAGCGGGAGACCTTGGTCAAGATAGATTTGGGCCAAGGCATAAAGGGTCAACATTGAGTTAGGGTGAAGTTACCTCGGGAAAAGGGAGAACTCCCTCAGCACATCCACCGCCCCTAGGTTAAGGGGAAGGAGGAAACCCCACCCTACTGATAAGGTAAAAATGGTGGTATCTCCATCCTGGGGAGGGTTTCACATTTGGTCCTCGAGAGTAGGTACGATGGCCTCCACCCCCAAAAGCGGAGCCATTACGGTGGCCATAACAGCCATTCGGTAGTGGTGTAGTTCCGTTGAGCTGGATCGACACTCCTAGAGGTATAATATATGACATGAGGTTCCTTGCCATTCCGTTGTCTCAAGATTGCCCCCACTGCTTTGTCACTTACATCATACATGATCTCGAAGGGGTAACCCTAATTGGTGCAGCGACTAACTTCTCCCTCAAACTCAAAGTCAAAATCTTTTTGAAGTAATTAGCCCATTGGCTTTGTAATTTTGAGAAGTTCTTGATAAAGTTGCAATAAAAACCAGCATGACCAAGAAAAGACCTAACTTCTTTCACAAAAGTAGGGTAAGGTAAAGACTGGATAATATTAATTTTAGCTTTGTCTACGTCTATCCCCTTTTTTGAAACAACATGACCTAAAATCATACCTTGATCTACCATAAAATGGCACTTCTCATAGCTATGTACCAAGTTAGACTCAATAAGGTGTTTAAGGATCTTATCAAGGCTGCTTATCTTCGACATGATGTATGCCTTAGAGGTAATTAGGGTGTTATATCTTTATTAGCTATAATGTACAAACAGTTTCAAATTATTAATAATAATAATTAAGACATCTTTTTTGCTTATCAGTGCTTTCTGTTTATTTATGTATCTCACTGATATCATATATGTATAGTGTTAAATATGTATATATACACTAATGAGAGAAAGTTCATGACTACTTCATAGCGTAAAAGTGTGAGGACATAGTGGGAGCTATGTGGTGTGAGAACTAGACATACGTGTTACTATGAATAGTCTAAATATACCTAATCATAGTTTTATTGAGAATGGATATCAATGGAGCGAATAGACTAGCATGTGTAGGCTTACTCCTTGGATTAGATCGAAGCACATGATCTCACGAGCCGAAGGTGGTACATTGAGTTAACACATGAATGTATTCATGTAATACATTAGAGACTGCTATAAGATAGACACTAAAAAATAACTATATCCATGTGTTGGTGTCATGTCTTATTGCAGTAGCAGTACAAGTATCCTCCGACCCGAGATACTGGTTACCTTGTGTAGGAGTTGCTATACTTTGGGTCATACTTATTCACACCCTGGCGATCAAGATGATATGAGTGATTATGGGTATGGTGGGGATCACATGTTGGTAAGCCGGGTAGTCAAGATGGGATCCATCGCTCCTGATATAGTGATATAATTGGAGATGTACCTTAGGGCCCCTTGTTGAAGAGACACACTCATAAACCTCTAATCAGAGTATAAGATTGATAGAACGGGTTTCTAGTCAATCATGATACATAATAGTTGAGTGGTGTTCTTCATGAACAAGTCTAATTCCAGAATAATTACGGCTATTACATGAGCTAACACTTAATCTGAGCTCAATAAACTGGATGATACTTAACCTGATGGAAGGAGTGTATTGTATTGGTTACTAATGCAAAGCCAAATCAAGTAACAAGCACGTGATGTTCCAAGTATCAAGGGATTATACACCTTTGCTAGAAAGCCCATTTGATCATTTAGAGCTATCAGGTTCTGTATCAGTCTGGAACACTGAGACTAAAGGTTTTCGGATGGGAAGCCAAGTTTAGGTTAACCTCTAGCAGCTCTATACTTTGGGATCCTATGAGGTCACATACTTTGGGTCTTTATCTAACTAAGTAAAAAACCTATAGACTAGGTCTATGCCGAAAAAATAAGGTGTTGAATTTGTTAGAAGAATTATTAATTGGTTGGACTGAATTAATAATTAAAGAGAATAAAGAGATAATAGGGAAAAATTACACAAAGCGGAGCAAGGGAATTTTTTGTATTGCGAGTGGGCCTTGAGGAAACATGGGTTGTTCAAAGTGGAACCTGCGCGGTTGCCTTGTGAGCTGAAAAGCTTGCAAGCCACTAGTGTGTGGGCAAGCCCGCGCTTGCCTTGCTTAAAGGCTAGCGGGTTAGCCCTCGGGTCATTATGACCCGCGCTACTAACCCGCTTAGGTGGGATGGGATATCCCATCCCACCTTATGTTAGAGGGGGAGTCTAACACTCCCCCCTTTCCCTATATATGGGCCTCTCCTCTCATTATTCTCTACACACACACACTCTTCAGCTCAGGTTTTTCTCTCTGAGTTTTACATCTCTCTCTTCGTTCGTTGTACGAGATCTTCCATGAACAATTTGCAAGTTGTAGGACAGTCCTTATGTCCTTGAGAGGAAATTTGTGGTTGGTTGATATTTTCTTATAGATAGAAGATGGTATGACATTGATCGAAGCACTGAGATCACACATGGCCTTTTGTATCCCAACTTAGCTTATCGTCTAGTTGATTGCGAACATCCCTTGGTCCTTGAGCTTTGGAGGAAACTTGTGTTGGATCACTATGGAGACATTTCCCCCATTAAGACCTTGTCTAGGTCCTGCTGCTTCTTTTTGTTGGTGCAAAGATCTTTGGCAAATTTAGCATATTTGGGCATTTGCTTAATCACATCAAGCAATGGGATTTTGATCTCTACATTTCTTAAGGTCTCAAAAATTTCCTTCTCTTCTTGTATTTGTCTTTACAAGTCTCTCTAGGAAAGGGGGCCTAATCTTGGTTGGGATCACTATCTCTTTTGGTTCAGTGAGAGTCACTATGATCTCTTCCGCTTCTTCTACCTTCGATAGTGGCGTCTCTACCTCCTTTCAGCTCCATAAGATGATCGCACTTACATTTTACCTTGGGTTTTCCTCCGTTTGCGATAGAAGTTTCCCCATGTTCTTGATTTTGGAGAGAGAGTGCTATTTGGGTCATTTGCTTTTCCAGATTGGTAAAGTTACCTTGCAACCCTTAAATTTGTTCATTAATCATCTCAAACCTCTTGTGTATACCCTCACTAAGAGCATTGAAGAAGTCATAGTGGCTCCTTTGGGAGGAATTATTGAACTGTTGTTGTTGCTACGTGACTTTTTGTTGAGGTTGTCTTGGCAGAAGTGGCATCATACGTTGTAGAGGTCTCATGGTAACATTTTTCTATGGTCCTTCTAGTTGTTGGCGGTCATTGTTGTTGTGAGAATGAGATTTTGTACCAGCTCGCGCATTCAATAATGATGACTTTTCGGGATTTAATCCTTAAATCTCGCAAATATCGATTATCCAGCAATCTTCAAATGGGAGCTCTCTTCGTCACTAAATAATATTTCAGACCCTAAATAAATATTCGTAACCATAAAAAATATTTAAAAGCCCTAAGTAAATACTTAAAAGCTTAAATAAAAAATTTTAAGGACCTAAATAAATGTTTAAGGGTTCGGAATAAATTAATTAAATACTTAAAATGAATTAATTAATAATAAACATAAATTAAAGACCCGTGTTAGCGGAATCATCAGTTCCGCTAGCGGACTTGACCAATTTTTCGTCCCTATAAATAGGGGGGAAGTTTCAGAAAATGGGACCAGTTTTTTCAGCAAAAATTGATAAAATAGAAAACAAATTTTTGACAACGGCGAAAACTTCTTTTTCAACTTTATTTTTCAAAATTCTTTACATATTTTTGGGTCTAAAACCAATTTGGGTTCTGAATCTAATTAATTTTGAATCAAATTATTTCACAAACAACAAATCAAAACGAATGAGGAATGCTCCCAGAGATCCAGCGGTTTCGTCGAAGTGGATTTGCACCGAAAGGGTAAGCCTTTGAGTTCTTAAAGCTGCTTTTTCCTATGATTTCTCTATTTTCTTCTTTTCTAAATGTCAATCAAGGATTTATTTTAATTTTTTTATTCAGATATTATTCTATCTATTTATTTATTTAGTTTTTTATTTATTTAATCGTGGAGTTTCCATAATATATACATGTTAGAATACCCCCACGAAGAGAATTGAAATTAATCCTGGATAACAAACACATTTTTACCATGCTATCATTTTCACTAAATAAAAATGAGCAACATATCTTTATATAAAAATGAACATTTTTTTCCTAAAATTAGAATTTTTAAACTTTTCGATGTTTTAAATTAGGCCGCACAAGCCTCCTCAATATTAAATCGAACATATGTGTAAATATTTACGTTGTGCTATATCCTCTAGGCTAATCTTTGTGGATGCATGTAGATTAGGTTAGATGTATGCCTACAATTTTATTTTTCCTTCAGGTGTTGCAAATTTTAAGGGATGTAATTTATAGATTAGGCGAGCAGTTGCATCTTTTGAGGTTTTGTAATTAATTATTTAATTTTTCCGCATTTATTTACAGCTTTATATATGAATTTACTACTTTCCATATGCGCATTGAATCATACTATTAACAAAAATATTACTTAAGCTCGAATACGCACAATTAAGAAACATGGTTTTCTGTAGATGTAATTTAATATGATCCAATAAGAAGTAAGCAACTTATCCCGAACCCGAATCTCTGTATCTTAGTGGGTCCTCCCCCGGATGTTAAGCCTCAAAGGACTTTGATTCCTGAAAGAGCTTATCTAGGTGGCGACTCTAAACTACGAGACACCGACTTCGAATTTTGACGATCTAAATCGATTTCGTTTTCTCTTTAACCTTTTGGTCCCTGATCCGATATGTTTTTATTTTCACAAAACACCCCGGTGGACCACGCCTATCACTTAGCGCGCTCTCAACCCATCTCATCTGTGTCCTCCGCTTACAATGGCGACTTTGCCTGGGAATATTTTCTTAAACTTCTTTTTAAAAGGTTACGGATCCTGGATAAGTGCCTAAAATTATTGATCATAGTATTCCGTATTTTCTTGATTACGACATATTCATAATATCGCATTGTAGTAGAGGGGATTATCCCATAAGTCTAGGGTACCTTATTACCGCAAAACTTACTCTTGTACTCATCTTCCTCCTTGAGAAAAGAGAGTACATGAGCAAGTGGAGCACTTGTTGCCATACCGCATGTATTACCCTCGTTTAAAATTATTTAGGGAGAGTCTTGGAGTGTATATTAGTGCAATAAGAACCATCTACATCAGCAACCCAAAAGCAAACCTCATATAGATAAGTTGTAGGAATTTTCCCTAGGGTGTTACCTAAAAACGAAATTGCATTATATTTTTCTGCAGGTGCACTTCTTAGTACCACTATGGTACTAAGATGAACCAAACTTAGGATGGAGACAAGCTAAAAACCCTACGCATAAGAGTTGTATGGTTGGAAGTTTGTATGTTGCTTGCTCTGTGCTATGTGTTAATTGCTTTCGATTCATCATGCATTGTACAAATTTGCCATGCTAACCATGAATCTTACTGCCGATACTTAAACGCACACACTCATGATATTAGAACGATGTAAATAAAAAGTTGGACATAGCATGCCCACATCATCATGATACCAAATTTGTGTCTCATACTTAGGATTAATCGACACTCGAGATCGTGTCACCCTAGGACAACATGAACCAATTAGAATCATGAAGCATTATTTACCACTAGCAGCATGATGTCCACTTGACATCCAACTCTAGCCCATACGGGGAGAACATACCCTCATTTTTGCATGATTTCCACTCGAGATCCAACCCTTAGCTCGTACAGGGTGAACATACCTTTATGCTTGAATTTTTGCATGATGACCACTTGACATTATAATCTTAACCCACTCGGGGAAATTACATGTCAAACATCTTCCCTCGTGAGATGTCCACTTAACATCTAAATTCATAGCCCAAACGAGGCAAATGCTTACCCAAATTATATTTTTCCACGTCGTGTGATATCCTTGTTGAAATCCGTACTTAGGCCCATACGAGGCTAACTTATCTCGAAAGATATACCTTACCAATCTTCAAGGTGTATAATTAACACCTGAACCATCCGCCCACACAAGGCAATAATTCATACTTTACCACATACCTTTTAACAATGATGATCACACTAGCATCTAAAACTCCACCCTAATCGGGCAAAACAACAATATCATTCATTTAATAGCTACAAACCTAGTTATTTTCATGCACTTTAAACTTTAATTTAATTTGATTTCATCAAAGTATGTCATGTTGCTTAATTGAAATCAATTTGACCTCTTCATTCTATGAAACCTAGTCACAGTACGAAATCTCAAACCATTGATCTATTACCACATAGGTAACTTGGTCACCTCATTTCATTTATAATACATCACTTCTGTTATGATGTTTCATGCACATTGTACAGATCTCAAATCCACCCCTAGAGGTTGGATTTTCATTTTTATGTTTTATCACTTTATCTTATAACTAACCTATTTGTTTAATTGGATTGATAAACACATTATTTATTTCGCATCATGGCACGTTAACCCCTTGTGAATGCAGCCATAACATTAACATCTCACGCATTACTTCACACATCATGAATCTAATTTTCATGGTCTGATGTTCTTCCTATGTACCTCAGCTTAGAAAATGCCTACTCACCGCTTAGTCCTCATTTCTCCGATTGGGGCCACTTTGGAGGGGGTTCCATATACCGACTCCAATGAAGATTAGGGTTTAGAATCAGGTCGGCGTACATCTTTTAGTTTCATTCGAATAGATAACATGGTAAATTTAATGGATGAGAATGTGGGGGACGATCAAACTCTTCTAGCGGGACAAACTCTCAACAAGTAGTACCCCAATCGTCGGTGAGCACTGAGATTGTAATCGCTTGAAATTCCTTCGTGAATAGTGATAAGTTAGCATCAATCATCAACTTCCATGCTAGACCTGGTCAACCCGAGGAAAGGGCCAATGGTGCAATGTCCAATCAAAACGTTACCCTCAATGTTGGCAGTCCAACTAGAGCAAGAGGACCTTCTCCTTCTCATACAATACACCCAGTCCAGAGCACTGCTACTCCTTCCTTTTACCAATTTGGGGTGGGGTAAGGTCAGGCATATGTTGGTCATCTATGATACAATTTTACTAGCACTTCTCACCCACAAGTCAGGAATCAGTTCTTCTGGGGATAACCGGGCCAGTCAGTATTTGCACCAGAATCTACAGCAGCCACAAACACTAGACCCTCTTCTAGCTACATCCCTTTCATCTAGGATTTTCAGGGTGCAGTTCAACCATCAATTCCTAGTTAGAGTGAGCTAGTATCTTCATAATTCTAGCCTGCATCCTCTTAGATGTTTCAGGTCCAGGGGTAGATAGTCAAGGAGTTTAGTATGGCTTCTATCTAGGTATTAGAAATAATGGTCTCCAGCAACCGGGCATGGTAGAATTGTGGTAGCAATTTTTGGTCACTCGCGACGGTCATCTTATGCTAAAATAGATGAATACATACCCTACGGTCAGGGAAGAGAATAGTCTACCACCAAACTTCATAATGTCACAGTTTGAGAAATATGTAAGCTTTGTAGACCCCGTGCCCATCTAACGCATTATCAGACGGTGATGAGGGAATTGAAATTAAGCAACTAGATGATAGCCAAACTATTTTTAGTCACCCTTGATAGTCCAGTTAAGGAATGGTACATCCACCTTCCAATGGATGTAGCCTCTTATTAGAATCGCCTTTCTTAGGCCATGATCGAACACTATGGTTTCAATTCCTTGATGGTGAGCATAATAAGAAATCTAGAGGCGATAAAGCAAAAGTACGGTGAGAATTTCAAGTACTACTATGAACGTTGGATGGTTACACATGTCAGACTTCAAGCTCGTTTTAGCTTGTTAGAGATGATAGTCAAACTACTGGATGGCGCATTACTATAAGCAAACTTGGGATGGAGTCTTTTGCCAGCTACCAAGAAATATTTATTAGGGTAGAAAAATTAGAATGTTATGATGATATTGATGAACGAATAGGGCAGCCGGCTAGTAAGCCCTAGTATAAGAAGAACGAGTCCAACTCGGTGTAGGTTAAGTCAAAATAGGTTGTTGGTACAGGTAGAGAACATGGTTTCTATAAGGATGTCACTGGAAGAATATCATGGCATTTCCCCCTACTCAGCCAATCTCAGGTTTTTGTTTACCAAGCTTTGAGAGATCAAGCAGATGGAAAGCTTGAAGAAGTGGACTCCTTCGAAGCCCGAAGATAAAGATAACTGCTACTCTTATCACGTGACTATGGGGCACGAGACCAACAACTATAAAGAGTTGTTGAAGGCTATTTAAAAGTTAGTGGAGGACAAGATCATCCACGAGCCAACTTTAAAACCTAGCACGAAAACAAATCATTTACCCAACTTTGAAGTAATGGTGGGGATAATCAGCTCCGTATGGAGGAGAAGAGGGTGTTGAAATGCATGTTTGAGAGTCTGGGGGACTTCATAATGGTTAATTGAATAAGGATTAATCTTGACCATTTGTTGAAGGTACTGTAGCAGAATCAAGCCATCATGGATTTGGGGCGGAATTGAGTACTGTGACTCGAAGATTAACCTAGTTAGAATGTCGGTTTTCACTAGCAAAGAACCTACATCGGTTTGCATAGGGAAGATCTCATCTGAGGAAGCAACATCTAGCTGAGGCTAGGAGGAAGAGTACATGATGGCAATAGGGTCTAGGATGGACCCAGATGTGGCAATGGATGTACTCAAGTCATAGTTTAGCAACCGAGAGGTTGTGCATTGAGAGGAAGTATCGAGCACCAGCTTCAACTTGGCTGGTATGTCTATTTTTTTACGAGAGTGATGCACCATCTTCCCACATTTTTAAGTTTTACACTTTATGCTAGGCACAGGGCCTTTCTTCGGCCATGATGGCAACATTATTTCCATGTTCCCTTCAGGAGTTGCGAGTGAATGGTACAAGATACAATCAAAGCTAACTAAAAGTACATGGAACAACATTACTATCGAGTTCCAGACACAATTTTCATTCCTTAAAACCCAAGGCAGTGCATGCTGGACCTATTTACGTGTAGGCAGGGAGATAATGAAACATTTATGAGCTACTTTCTCCTGTGGATGCTCATTTATATAGTTATATCATCAAAACTGATAGAACAAGTCGGTGTTCAGTTAATATTAGAAGGGGTCTGCAGGTGGTACCACCATCACCTATCTAGAATGGTTATTAGGTCATTCAATGAGTTATTATATCATGCCTGACAAGGATCATGCACAGGAAGCCCACAACATTTTTTTAGTAGGGTCAGGGATACCTTCCAACCCGGTCTTTGAAATTTTAATGAGGTCCAATATGAAAGTAAACACATTAACTGACGGTGCATAGGATATGGAAGTTGATCCTTTTACCGATGTTTTCTCAATGGAAGGGGTGGAAACCAAGGAAGATGTGATGGAGGTAGACTCGAGCAAGGCACTAGAGTGGGTGCCAATTGATTTGAATGCTTACATGTTAAAATCTTGAAGGAAAAAGTGGCAGGATGATGTGGTCTCGGTGGAAGGCGAGACTATCATGTATGAGAAGAAACCAATCAGCTTACACACCTACTAGCTAAAAGGATCCTGGGTAGAATCAGACGATGGGTACAACTAATTCCCCTTAGAAAATCTAACTAAGACTAGAGTAATTAAAGAAGGGGTATTGAGGGTTACCAGAATTGGGAGAGTCTTTCGGAAGGAAGATCTTGTCAAACTCAACAACTCCGCTCTTGACGAGATTGACAGGGAGCAACCTGAACCCCCACTTCCTATGAAAGTGGATGAAGACAATTTATATGTGGATGCACTAGTGAATCAATTAAAGGGCACTCAAACAAAGTATAGTATATTGAAGTTGCTTGAGATCTCTCAAAGGCACAGGATGGGGATGATAAAGAGATTGATTGAAATGCCTACGACGCCCACCATTCAGTAGTTGAAATTTGTGCTACAATTGGCGAGGGAATCGTGCCCCACAAACTTCCTACCATCACTTTTGAACAGTTGGAGTTACCACCAGAGCTCGAAACACACAATAGAGCACTTTTCATTAATGTGCTAATATTTCACCGAGCTATCCCTTGTATGATGGTTGATGATGGGTTAGCCTTGAATCCATGCTTGTTGAAACTTCTACCACATTTAGGACTAAAGCAAGACATGCTTGGAAAATCTGATACTATGATCCTGGCTTATGATGATTTAAAGAGAGGCATCGTGGGAACCTTTGAGGTGAAAGTGACTATAGGCGAGGTGACTTCCAAGGTCAAATTCACATTACTAGACATTCTAGTAACCTACTCCTTACTCTTAGTTCGATCATGGATCCATGCTTTAGGTGTAGTATCATCCACCTTGCACCAAAGATCAAACTCATCCACAATGGAAACCTAGTAACCATTGAAGCGAACGAGGAATCAGTTATGGTAGCAGGTAACTCAGGGGCTTAGGGTGGTGGTAACCACCATGGAAAGAAGGAGGGAATGGAAAACACTAAAAGGGTACCGCTATTTCCCCGGTAGTCTGAAAATACTAATGAAGAAGCAAGGCTTCGTCCTAGGAAGAGGGCTGGGTGAAAATCATCAAGGGATCTTAAGGGCAAATGATCCTATTTTAATCACTCCTGGACTTGGTTTGGGTTTTGCCAAAATCGCAAAATGTACAAGCATAAGAAGCCACTATTCTGCAACATGGTGAGCGTATGCGAAGTTGAAGGGAGTAGGGCATATCTGGGTGAGCCTGAGCCAGTAGTTTTGAATGGAGAGAAATCTAGGGGGTTCGAGATCTTTAATGATGTCTTTAACTTTATAGTTGGCTAGTTAATTGAGCCGTCAGAAAAGGCCATGATATCCGAGGAAAAGCCATTACTAGCCATAGAAGATACAAAGGATGAAAGTGACTAGTCGAGTAGCGAGCTTTATTGAGATGATGATGATCCATTGCCTTTGGGATATTGTTGATAGTGTTGTTGATGCTATTGCTATTCTTGAGGATATTGAGGCCTTGGTAAAATTCTTGGTCTATACTATCAAGCCAACCTTTGAGAATATTCAACTACTTTCTCCCCCTTTGATATATGTGCCTTAACCATTTGTTTTAGACACATATTGAAGGAGTCAATTGTAGATTGAAAATCCTCTAGCTTCCCTAGGATGGATGGTAAAAATTCTTACTCCAACCGCTCCTTTCCTTTTAGCAAAAGGATGTCTTGATCATTAAGTTCTTGCGGAAGTAAATGATGACATCTGGTTAGATGAGTAATTTGTTCGAAGCCTTGATAAGAAAACTGTTCAAAGCACTACAAGAGACCTATAAAATCTGATGCAGATAAAGTTATCTTCAGTTTTGCTTCCATATCAACAATATTTGGGCACATGAGTTTGATTGTCTTTGTTTTGTACTCAATGTCCCTTGCATCGTACAATCCATTTGTTATCAGTTGATCCACATTTCCTTAAATTTCATGAAGACAATCCTTCAGGGCATTCAATTTCTTATGCATAGTGAGTCCACTATCAAGATCAGTCGACCCAGTTGGCTCAAGAAATAGTTTGCCCATTGCTTCCAATAAAGCCTTTTATGCTTTTTTCATTGAAACATCCATGTTGTTGTTGATAAGTTTACAGGCTGAGTCAAGTTTATCTCCTAGTGCATCCAAGTTGAGCGAAAGTTTATCCATCTTTTTAGCAGCATCTTCCACAATCTTTATAACTCGATAAAATTTTTTGTCATAAGCGACCATCAGCTTGGACAATTTCCCCATCAAATCGCACATGCTATACCCGAGAACCTTGTTGACATCAATCTTCTTTGATAACTCGATGATTTTATTATCTGTGTTGATCTTTATTTTGGCTTGCTCTTCGCCAAACTTGTGAAATTGCATAGTTTGAGTAGCCAAGGTGGCATTGAAACTACTCAGCTATTCTACGGTAGCATCTTTACTATCTTTCACTTTTCTTGACACTACATGATGGTAGAAGTTGGATAAAAGAGTCAGCCACATTAAGCTAAGCTGTAGAGTCACTCAACCTTATTAAGATCAGAGCTATCTAGTCCACTATGCTTTTTGCGCTTTCCTTCGCCAGATGATTCCTTATCATGTAGAGGCTCCCTTGAATCTTCTCAAATTCTTCAAAATAAATGGATTCATAGGGGATGCTAGGATGCTCATCAAACTCTGAAAGCTTTGCCTTCATTTTAGCGAACAAGTCTGTCAATTCCTGTGCAAGTAGCACTTGGCATACTGCACCATCCAATTTAGTATAAGTTTGGAGAGTTGGGAATTTCTTCTTGGCCAACTCCCTAATTTGAGCCAAAATGGCTAAGTCAGCCAAGTCCAATTGAACAGGATTACTGCTGGAGGGAGTTGCTTCCTCGGTTGTAAAATTTACCTTGTCAACTTCCTCAACTGCTTTTCCTTGCTGAGTAGAGTTCTCAGCTTCAGGAACTTCTCTAATCTGGGGGATTAGAGGGATAGAGAATGGGTTTGAAGAAAGGGTTGGTATAGAAGTGGTTTGTATAGTTTAAGAAGAAGGAGTAGAAGTTGGTTTAGATTTTAATAGTGAAGGAACGGATAAAGTTTGAGTATATGGAGGTGGTGAAGAATGGGTAGTGTTTTCTTAGGAATTATTTGGTGAAGATGAGATATGAATAGGGGATTTTTTAGGAGAATTTATAGGAGAAGACTATTTAGGAGAGGAATGTACAGAAGAAGTTGGTATTTTAGAATTTACAGAAGGAGGTTGTTCAGGATTTACAAAAGAATTAGGGAAAGGGTTTTGATGTACTTCTTGGTTGGGTTTTGGACCCAAGGAAGGGTTAGCTTTAGGTAACTCAGTTTGAGTGAGAAGGGACTTAGCTCGTTGAGTGTGAAGGGGGCTTTGGATGTTTTCCCTAGGAAGAGCATATTCTTCCTGGTTGATGACCTCCATGTCATCATCATCCTCCTTGTTGCTCACAATATGGATGGTTCTCTTAGAGCGAGGTTTGGCAATTCTCTTTCTTTAAATGCCCTTTGCCTTTGAGATTACTTTCTTTACTTCTGTAGCAGCTCCAAGACTAATAGTTTGGGTGCACTCCTTAGCCTTCTTGGGATTTCTTTAAATGCCGCTTCTCTAGATTCATTAAATTTTTTCTTTTATTCTCGAAGACTTTCTCCCAACTCCCTGGCATACATTTTCTTAATTCTCTCCACCACTTTAGGAGGAGGAGGTGGGAGAGAAGACTTGGTGGCTGTTGCTTCCTCTTCTTCTTCCTTTTGCTTTGCCTCAGCTTCCCTTTGAGCGCGAGTTTTCAATTTTAGCTTATTTCTCCCTTTGGTTTGAGTTTGGGCTGGTGCATATCCTGCCCTTGCTTTTGCTGGGTCCAATCTTGGCTTTTGGTGAGGAAGGAACAAAGGCTTTTGAAACTTACTCCAATTGAGCCGACAGAGGAACATCATCTGCAGCTTCCTCACTTGAACCTTCATAATCCTATATGAATGTGTCTTCATCCTCCTTAAGCACATTTGCAGGGAACACTGTTGGTTCCACCATTATCTTCTTCAGCTTAACATCTTGAATTTTGGTATATTAAGGTCTCTTTCAACGGAACCACAGTCTCTCCTGGTCCATCAATGAAGCTTGAAATATCCATCCTCACAGCCTTCATGAGGGCAGTAATTAAATACCCAAAGTAATATATGGTAGTAACTTTGGCCAAGTGATGAAGAATCATCATTGGCCAATTGAGTTGCTTCTCTTCTACCACATGGTAGATTACGCACCTCTCAAAGTAAGTGCAGCTGCTGAGGGATCCCATTTAGGGAGCACTAACTTAGTCAACAACTCATGACACGCCCTAGCCTCCCAACTCATTCCTGATGCAGCAATTTCACCATATCCATAATTGGCAGGGAGTTCCCAATCTTTAGGGACAACAACTAGCTCTTCATCTCTATTCTTTCTCAGCTTGGTGCTATTCAACGGCATGTTGAGAAGACTTTTGATCAACTTAGCATAGATCAAATAGGAGACCTTGTTAATCTCTACCATCTGAACATCATTAAATCCTTTGATTGAATACAGATTAGCATAAAACTTTATAATCAACTTCTTGATGGAAGTATCATCCAACAGGAGAATTTGGTTGAGCATCAACTACTTGGTGACCCTGTGCATGGTCTTATTCTTCAGAATTTCATCATAGTCTATTTCAAATACTGAACAGAACTCTTTGTCTTATGGCTAGTCGATCTTGGTGAACATAGTTCCATGAGGTAGAATAACCTTCTTAGTTGTGCCATCAATGTGCACAAACATATTCTTCTTTGAAGCACCCTGAAGAACGATGATTTTCTTGGTGTTCACCATTTGCAGATTGAGAGAATTTTAGAGAAGAGAGATTAGGGTTCTTTGCAAAAAATCCCTTGATAATTAGAATTGCATGTAACCTTCCCTCTCCAGCAAGCTTCCTCTTATATAGGCTCTTCAAGTGCAAGATGATACTTGGCGCCCTCCCAAACCAAGATCAATTTTAAATGGTGAGATGAACAAGGATTTAACCGACTTAGTAAAATAGTGTAGTTTAGATTTAGATGGTTCCGATTAAAAGCGTCCTTTCAATAAAGTAGCTTTTGAGTTTTAACCACGAAACTGAACTCACACCGTTACTTTAAAAAGTTAATGGGGTTAAATACAAGTTACCTCATTTGGCTGAGTTGAGACTTGATGTTCAACACATAGCCATTTTTCTGAATTTTTCTTCACATGGGGTTTGCCATTCCAATTAGCTGCTTGAGAACATTGAATTTCTCCTTTGCTAACTGTTTGGTGAATATGTCAGCTCGATATTCTTTTGAAGGAACATAATCTAGTTTGACATCTCCCCTTAGCACATGATCCCTTATGAAGTGATGTCTAATATTGACATGCTTCATCCTGCCATGTTGAACTAGATTCTTGGATAGGCCAATTGCACTCTTATTATAACACATAACTTCGAGGCATTTTGACTTTATACCATAATCCTCCAGTTACTGCTTAATCCATAACTATTGTGGTATGAAACTTCATGCTGTAATGTACTCAACTTTAGTTGTACTTAGCATAATAGAAGTTTGCTTCTTGCTGTACCATGAGACAAGACATTCTCCAATGAAATGGCATTCTCATGTGGTGCTTTTCCTATCAAGATTGTCTCTTCCATAATCTGCATCTATGAATCCTTTAAGAGTGAAATCCGAGCTGTTGGGATACCACGGACTTGCATTAATTGAACCTTGCAAGTACCGGAGAATTCTCTTAATAATTTCTAAGTGAGATTCTCTAGGATCAGCTTGATAATATGCGCAATAACACATAAAATATTTAATATCAAGCGTACTAGCTGTTAAGTAAAGGAGAGAACCAATAATACCTCTATAGAACTTGATGTCTACAGGCTTACCAGCTTCATCCTTACTCAAGATTGTATTAGTGGCCATGGGAGTGGACATTGGCTTCGAATGGTCCATATCAAACTTCTTCGAGACTTCTTTGGTATACTTAGCTTGGCTAATGAAGATTCCATCTTCACTTTGTTTGATTTGTAGTCTAAGGAAAATGTTGAGCTCTCCCATCATTGGCATTTCAAACTCACTCTTCATCTGCTTGTTAAACTCCTTACAAAGCTTCTCACCGGTTTCTCCAAAAATGATATCATCCACATAGATTTCGATAAGCAACATATCTTCCTTCTTTTGCCTAATAAACAAAGTCATCTGTACTTTTTCTCTTTCATAGCCTTTGCTGAGTAGGAAGTTGGTCATCCTCTCATACCAACCTTTAGGAGCTTACGTCAATCCTTAGAGAGCTTTCTTCAGTTTGAAGACATGCTCAAGATTCTTTGGATCTTCAAAGCCACGAGACTGGTGAACATGTACTTCCTCTTTATTGAATCCGTTTAGGAACGCACTCTTGACATCAATCTAAAATAGCTTAAAGTTCATACGATATACAAAAGATAGAGGATTCTAATCACTTTAAGCTGAGCTACAGGAGCATAGGTCTCATCATAGTCTATGCTTTCTTGCTAGTTATAGCCTTGAGAAACAAACCTAGCCTTATTTCTAACATTAATGCCATCTTCATCAAGCTTGTTCTTGATAACCCATTTGGTACCGATGATTGATTTTCCTTTAGGCTTAGGAACTAGATCCCAAACATCATTGCATTTAAACTAATCCAATTCCTCTTGCATCGTGATCATCCAATAGTCATCTCCTTCTACATCTTTCAACTTCTTCGTTTCAATCAATGAGATGAAATATGGATGGCTCATCATCCTCCTTCACGTCATCACTGGATTATAAACATCATCTATAATACTTTCGAGTGGGTGATTGCGATGAGTTTTAATCTCTCTTGAAAGACTGGAATTTACAATGGGAGTCTTTGCACTAGGTTGTTGAGGCTGAGGTTGATCTTCTGCTTCGTTGAAGTTGATTGAAAGATCTTCATCAGCTTTAACTTCCTCAATTTCTAGCTCTTGTACTAGGTTGGGAAGCACAGAGTGTGGCGTCTTGAGTTGATTTTCATGCTAGTTTACTCCTTCATCTTCATAAAATTATCATCTATCTACATTGTTAGTTTCATCAAAATCTACATGCATAGATTACTCTAATAATCCGGTTCACTTGACATATATTCTATATGTCCTTCTATTAGTCGAGTAACTCGGAAATATACCTTCATCAGCCTTTGGATCAAACTTACCTAGCTGCTCCTTGGTATTTAGAATGAAACACATATAGCTAAACAATTTGAGATAACCAATCTTAGGCCTACGCCCTCGCCAAAACTTATAGGGTGTTTTCTCAAGAATAGGGTAAATTAAAACCCGATTCAAGATATAACAACCTATGTTAATAACTTCTCCCCAAAAGTAATTTGTAAACTATAATCACTCAGCATGGATCGAGCCATTTTAACTATGGTTTTGTTCTTCCTTTCTACAACCCTATTTTGTTGAGGAGTATAAGGAGAAGAGAAGTTGTGGTCAGTACCATGCGCTAAACAGAAATCTTCGAAATGAAAATTCTCGAATTTACATCCATGATCAATTCAGATTCTACTTATTTTAGTTCCTAGTTCATTCATTATCCGGTTACTGAGTTTGACAAAAGACTTAAAGGTTTCATCTTTGCTACACAACAAGACTATCTAAGTGAATCTCGTGAAGTCATCCACAACCAACAATGAGAATCTTTTTCTGCCCATACTCATAGGTTGAACAGGACCAAATAGATCAAGGTGGATGAGCTCCAATGATCTCTTAGTTACTATGTTGTTTATAGACCAAAATGACTGTTTTACTTGTTCACCAAGCTGGCAAGCTGAGCAAAGTCTATCTTTCTCAAAGCTAATACTGGGTAAACCCACAACTAATTGCTTTTTGAATAACTTTGACAAAATGTTCATATTTATATGACCCAAACTTATATGCCAAAATATCAACATTAGTGGAGCCTGGGGATAAATCAATCATATACATATTATTAATTCTAGGGGAAAAGAGTATAGTTGAGTTAGTCTTACAGTCAATAACTGAGTAACCTGTTGAGTCAAATGTAACCTTCCTGCCTTTGTCACAAAGTTGGGCTATGCTTAGCAAGTTAAACTTTAGTCTTTTGACAAGAGACACCTCTTCGATTGAAGGAGAAACACCTATAGTGCCGTACCCAACAATCTTCCCTTTTTTGTTATCTCCAAAGCTGAGACTCCCATTTCTTTTACTCTCCAATGAGATGAACTGGCTTTCATCTCCCATCATATGCCTAGAGTATCTGCTATCCAAATACCACATTCAGTGTCATTAGTGTATCTTAGGCTCACCTACAAAATAGTTATGTTTTCTTAGGTATTCATGCTTTCGAGCTGGGTCCTCCCTTGTTAGTAGTTCTTAGATTAGTCCAGTCATACTTGTCATAATAACCATTTTTATGCCTACACATTACTATAGCATGTCCAGCTATTTCCACAAAAGCCAAACACTGCTTTTGTTTTGTGTTGGCTCGCTTTCTTCTTTTAGAGGAATTCTTCCTCTTAGAATTACGAGTTTGGTTAATCGAACATGGACCGTTGGATGAAGGAGGAACTCATTCCTTCTTTAAAGCTATTATCTCAATAGTCAACTCATCTAATCGCTTAGTGAGCTTGTTGTTATGACATTCATGATATTTAGTTTTTTCTTGAAGAAAGCAGATATCAAGAGATAAGGAAGCAATCGTATCTTCCTGATCTTCACTTCTCCTCACTAGCTCTTTGATGTTTTTGTCGAACTTATTAGCCAGCTTCATCACATCAAAGAGTAACTGGGCCAACTCTTCTATTGATAAAGGGATTTTAGGATGTACCTCAGTTTGTGTATTCTTCCCATTATTTCACTTAGCTTCAGAGTCAGTAGTGGATGAATTCCTCTTGGAAGAAGATGTTGAGCTCTCATCCATATCATTCTTAATCACCATCAAGAAGAGATTGGCGGAATCGATTGCTTCTTTATCTAATGATGAAGATTTCTCGGAGTCTCTCCATGTGGTAACAAGTGCCTCATTTTTCTTTGTGAACCACTTCTTGAATCTCTCCTTTTTGGTTTTAGGACAGGATGATTGAATATGACCCTTCTTGCCATAGGCAAAACATTTAATGTTCTTATTATGCTCCTTCTTGGGTCCTTCCTTATCTCCATGCTAGTTAGATTGGTTTTGTTGGGAAACTTCTTCTTTAATTTCCCATCCTTCTTCATGAAGCGCTTGAATGTCTTCATGAGAAGTGCCATTTGCTTATATGAATCACTACTGGTTGATTCTTCAGAAGAATCAACTTTCAAGATAATAGCTCTTCCCTCTTTCTCCTTGCTTTTACTCCTTTTTGAGTTATCAGTAAATTTCCTCAAAGACATTTCCTGAGTCAGCAAGATGCCTACCAGCTCATCGTAACTATAGATCTTAAGGTCATGAGCTTCCTCAATAGCGCTCTTCTTGGCATCCCACTCAGTAGTGAGAATTCTGATAATCTTCTTCATCATCTCCTCTTCGGTGAATTCTTTACCTAATCTCTTCAGTTCATTAATAATATTGATGAAACTGGTATTCATGGATTGAATACCCTCGTTGGCACCCATCTGGAATAACTCATACTTGCGAAGCATGAGGTTGATCTTGGACTCCTTAACCTTATCAGTCCCCTCATAGGTGATCTCCAGCTTCCTCTAGATTTCATGCGCTGTCTCGTAGCCTGAAACCTTGTTAAACTCTGTAAGATCTAGCCCTCAATGTAAGTAATTGATTGCTACCGCATTCTATTTGAGAAGCCTTAGGTCAGTATAATCATAATCCTCTAGGTCAACTAGAATACGCTCCCCATTCAGCCCAATTATGGGAATTCTTGGGCGAAGCTCTATTGCTAGACCTGTTTGCATGCTTTCTGATTGAATGAAGTTTTTCATGCGATTTTTCCAAAACGTGGAGTGTTAGCCTTCAAATAGTGGAGGGTTAGTCACAGACATTCCTTCTTTAAGGAGTGTTGTCTACCCTGAACCGGAATTATAATTATTGTGAGTTATTCGAACCTTTAAATCTTAGATAGTGAGTATAGAAGCTGAGCACTTACTCTGATATCACTTGTTGGTCCACTTTAGCTTAAATAACTAAGCAGGGGGGTCAATGCGGTTACTTGGTTCTTTTTAAGGCCTTGTTTGGTTCATGGTTTTTTCACGGTATGGTATCATTCTAACTTAAATTCACTTGTTTGGTTATATGGTTATTTTCATGGTATGGTTCTCTCATGGTTTTTTCATGGTTCCAAGAACCATAAAAATAGAACCATGGATTTGGTGGTTCTCAGTGATTCTCCTTTAACTCAATCTAAATTTTAAAAAACCCATACCGTACCATACCATCTATCCAAACACAAAATTTTAAAAGAACCATACTGTACCGTACTTTAATGAACCATGGAGAACTATCATCCAAACAAAGCCTAAGATTTATAAAAATTTAATTCCAATTTCAGCTTTTAGATGTGTGCTGAGCAATGTATGCTGTGAGCAGGTTTAAAAACTATAAACTACTCAGCTTCGCTGAACTAGTTTATCTTCAATCTATGTTGAGTACTTTACTCATCTTGGATTGGTTTTTCAAGCTAAACTTATAAACTTAGAGAGATGATGAATGAGCATAACATAATAAAGCGATGCTAAGGGTTAAGAAAGATAACACCTGAGAATTTATCCTAGTTCAGCCCCGAGCCTACCTGTAGTCCCTAGATTCCTTTCCGAGTTTTAATCCACTAGTGATTTCTTTCCTTCCTTAGACTAAGAAGCCTTTATAGTGGGTAGATGCTATTACAAAAAGGTACCTTTCTTTCTAACTATCACTCAAACACAGTTTAGGTACCCTTCCTAAACTATCACACAGATTTGAATTGAAAATTTGAGAACGAAGAATTTCAACTTATAAAAACGTTGAATCCTTTTACAATGTTAAAGCTAAAATGATTTCTCTCTATTACAAATAGATGAAATGATGAGTGTTTACTTTTGAATGCTTGAATTTGGAATTTTTGAATGTTGGGATTAATTAGACAATATTTCAGCTCTTAAGAAATTCGAGGTGATTCACCAAGTTTGAACGTATGCTTTAGTCTTTTATTTATGCTTGGAAAAATTGGAAATAGCTATTGCAAACTTCTCATGCTAACTTGTTCTTCAATTTCTCTTCTCTTCACAGCTTTTGAATTTGCCTGTATGAAACAAAATCTGACACGTTTAGAGATAGAGAATTTGAACGTTGAAGGGCGAGATTATTCTGTTAATCTTGTTGTGTCAAAAACTCGTTTCTTCAAAGAATTTCATTTTGAGAAAGAGGTATGCGAGATGCAATGTGGAAGCTTGTGATGTGTCTGGTTGTTGACGTTGTAGAGGAGCATGGAGACATTGGAAAAATGACACATGTTAGAATATGCCTTTTACCTTGGATGCTAGCGAGGAATCTCCAACATTCTGTACTTATACCTTTTGGTTGTGAGGACCACTCGAATATCTTTTTTAACTTTAGTGCCTTTAACCTGAAAAACTACTAAGAGATTTATCTCTCACAAACATCATTAAATGCACAAGTATCATATAAATTCCAAGTGTCAAAGAAGTCAGCTTTTAATAAATAAAATCTACTCAGCATTCCTAAGTTTATATCATATAAACTACGTAATACTTAATTAAAGCTTAGTAAACTGAGTTTTTTTCCTTAAACAAACTCAAGTACACTTGTTTAATTAAGAGCCTACGTAGTACTTTATTAATTTCACTAGAAAAGACTAAGAAGATCAAAGAGGAAAAGGAGATCTTTGAGACCTTAAGGAAAGTTGAGATCAACATCCTACTACTTAATATCAACATACGGTTACTTGCTGGGAATATTTTGATAGTATTTCATCTCTTAAGAAATATGAGGTGATTCACAAAATTAGAACATCTACTTCAGTCTTCTATTTATACTTGAAGGTAACTTTATCTTCAATTTCTCTTCTCTTCACAGCTTTCGAATTTATCCATTTGAAGCAAATTCCATGATTTTTAGAGATAGAGTATTCGAACTTTGAAGCACAAGATTAATCTATTAATCTTGATACGTCAAAAACTCATTTCTTCAAGCAATTTTGTTCTGATAGAGAGGCGTTCGATTTGTAATTTGTCTGTTCCGTTAATCTTGACTCGTCAAAAACTTGTGATTTGTTTGATTGCTGATGTTGCAGAGGAGCATGGAAACACTAGAAAATGGTGCATGTTAGAAGATGCCTTTTATCTTGGACTTTAGCGAGGAATCTCCAACATCCCATACTAACACCTTTTCATTGTGAGGACCACTTGAATATCCTTTTCAATTTCAGCGGCTTTTTACGTGAAAAAGCACTAACATAATATTCTATCTCTCATAGATAGAGTTAAACATACGTGTGTCATATAAATTTCATAAGTGTAAAAGTAACGCAGCTTTTATAAAATAAAAGCTACCCAGATTCGCTGAGTCTATATCTCATAAACTATGTCATACTCAGCCTTGCTCAGCTTTTCTTACTCTAAGCCATAACTTATTTAAAACTTAGTATATTGAGTTGTTTGTCCTTAAAAAAACTCAAGTAAACTTGTTTAATTAAGTGTCTACTTAGTACTTAATTAATTTCACTATCCTAGACAGTTTGTACCACTCATATCGAGATAACCTCAACAGTAAATCATGTAATAATAATAGTTTAAAAACTCCTCCCAATAGAGGAATCCTTATGACTTGTTCAATGATCTCGTTGAGGGAACATACAAGAGGTTCGAGACGATCAACGAACAAATTCAAGGGTTACAAGGTAATTTTACCAATTTGGAAAAGCAAATGACTCAAATTGCTCTCTCTCTCTCTCTCTAAGATCAAGAACATTGGGAGACTTCCATCTCAAACAGAGGAAAACACAAGGAAAGATGTTAGTGCGACCACTTTAAGAAGAGGAAAGGAGGTCAAATCAATGCTAACAAGATCAGAACTAGAGGAAGAAATCAAAGTATCTCCTGTTAAAATAGAAGAAATAGTGATTCCAACAAAGACCAGGACTCCCTTTCCAAAGAGACTAGAAAAGACCAAGAAGATCAAAGAGGAAAAGGAGATCTTTAAGACCTTAAGGAAAGTTGAGATCAATATCCTGCTACTTGATGTGATTAAGCAAATGCCCAAATATGCCAAATTTCTCAAGGAGCTCTATACCAACAAAAAGAAGCAGCAGGACCTGGATAAGGTCTTAATGGAGGAGAATGTATTAGAAATAATTCAAAGTAAGTTACCCCAAAAGCTTAAAGACTAAGGGTTGTTTATGATCAATTGCATCATAGGCCAAGTTAGAATTCAAAAGGCTATGCGCAATCTCGGTGCATCTATCAATATCTTTCCATCTTCTGTCTACAAGCAGATATCAGCCAACCACAAATGCTCCTCAAAGAGACCATGATTGTCCTATAACTCACGAATAGCTCTGTTGTCTACTTGGAGGGAATCTTGGAAGATTCATTAATCAAGGTAAATGACTTTGTTTTTCCCATTGACTTTTATGTTCTTGATATGTGTGATGCCGATAAGAAAGGGAGCATGACTTTACTGTTAGGGAGACCATTCTTGAGCACTGCCAAGATAAAAATTGATGTACAAAACGGGTCTATGTTGATGGAATTCAACGGTAAAATGGTCTTGTTCAATGTTTATGATGCTATGAAGACCCCGACGGAAGATTCAAGTATTTGTAACATTGAAAGCCTTGATCCCAATATCCAACAAATATTTGAGCTAAATCTCTTTAATGAATATTTGGTCTCTTTGACTGAGACTCTTGATACAAAGTGTCCCGATAGCACGTGCTTCAACAGAAAAGTGGAGGAAGAAATTATTAGTCTTGATATACTTTCACAAATGGAGAGATTAGGACCAAAATTTGATGTTCCATCACTCAACCATCGGAACTTGAACTCAAAAGTCTCCCAATTCATCTCAAGTACACCTACTTAGGAGACAATGAGAAACTCCCTATGATTATTTCAAGCAAATTGAGTCTCAATGAAGAACAAAAACTAATCTCTTTGCTCCAACAACATAAAGAAGCAATCGAATGGACTATCACCGACATCAAAGGGATCATTCCTACCACTGGTATACACAAAATCAACTTGGAGAAGGAAATAAAGACTTGCCACCAACTGCAAAGGAGACTCAATCCACTCATGAAGGAAGACGTCAGGAAGAAAGTGATCAAACTTATAGAGGCTAACCTCATTTACCCGAATTCTGATAGCGAGTGGGTTAACCTAGTTCAAGTAGTTCCAAAGAAGACAAGGATCACGGTGATTGAAAATGAAGTAGGAGAATTGGTCCCAACAAGAGTGCAGAATGGATGGATAGTCTATATAGACTATCAAAAATTAAATGATGCAACTAAAAAGGACCACTTTCCACTCTCTTTCATTGATCAAATGCTAGAGAGACTAGTAGGAAAGTCTCACTATTGTTGTCTCAATATAATTTCAAGATTCTACCAGATCCCGGTAGCACTAGAAGACCAAGAGAATACCACGTTTACATGTTCTTTTAGAACTTTCACTTACAGAAGGATGCTTTTCGATCTCTACAATGCTCACACAACCTTTCAAAGATGCATGGTAAGTATTTTTTTTATTATGTAGAGAGCATCATTGAAGTCTTCATGGATGATTTTATAGTGTATGAAGACTTGACCACAACATGCCTAAACAACCTTGGTAAGATCTTTAAACTTTGTATTGAGTCTAAATTAGTACTTAGTTATGAAAAATGTCATTTCATGGTAGATCAACGTATCATTTTGGGTCATGTTGTTTCAAAAAAGGGCATAGACGTAGACAAAGCTAAAATTGACATTATTCAATCTTTACCTTACCCTACTTTTGTGACAGAAGTTAGGGCTATTCTTAGCTATGCTGGTTTATATCACGGGTTTGTAAAGAAGTTCTCAAAAATCACGGAGCCCATGTGCTAATCACTTCAAAAAGACGTTGCCTTTGAGTTTGGAGATCCTTGTAAGAGAGCCTTTGATGTCTTGAAGAAGAAATTGGTCTTTGGACCATTTCTTCAACCAAAAAACTAGGACTACCCCTTTGAGATCATGTGTGATGCAAGTGACAAAGTAGTGGAAGCATTTTTAGGGTAACGAAATGGCAAAGAACCTCATGTCATATATTTTGCCTTCAGGACTCTTGATACAGCTTAAAGGAACTACACCAACATTAAAAAAGAGCTCCTTCCATTGTTTTTTCCTTGGAAAAATTTTGTTCCTACCTTCTATGTTCAAAGGTCATTGTCTACTTAAATCATGCAACATTATGCTATTTAATGACTTAGAAGGATGAGAGTGATCCGTTGGATTCTTCATCAACAAGAATTTGACATAAAGATCAAAGAAAAGAAAGGGACAGAGAATTTAGTTGCAGATCATCTCAGTAGACTTGGCAACTCAAAGGGACCGAAGGAAGTGAATGATGAATTTACCGGAGAGAGTCTTTGTGTTATTAGCGAGACTCCTTAGTATGTTGATATTCTCAATTTCATCACCACTGGGAGGGTCCATGACCACTTCATGCATAATGATAAAGATAAGATGAAGAGAGAAGCGATTAAGTATCATTGGTACAACCCCTATCTATGGAGATAAGGGAACAATTTTATCTTGAGGAGATGTATAACATGAGAAGAGATTACAAAGGTATTTCAAGCTTGTCACACTGAGGTTTGTGGAGGTCAAGGTGGACCATAAAGAATAGCACAAAGCAATTTGGGATGCGATTATATTGGCCACACATCTTCCATGACTCATACATGTATTGCAAGGCATGTGACAACTGCCAAAGAACTAATAACCTAGGTCATAGGAATCAACTTCCAATAACTCTAATGTTGGTTGTTAAGATCTTTGACGTATGGGGAATCAATTTTATGGGTCCCTTTCCTCGATATTTGAATTCAAATACATCCTTCTAGATGCAAATTATATCTCTGAATGGATATAGGCTAAGGAAATAAGGAATGATGATGCAAAGATTGTAGTTGACTTTATAAAAAAATAACATCATATGCAGATACGGGATATCAAGACTGCTTATCACTAATCGTGGTACGCATTTTGCAATAAAAAGGTCTCTACCTTATTGAAGAAATGGGGAGTCAAGTACATGACTTCAACATCATACCAACCATTGATAAATGGACAAGCAGAAGTAAGTTAAAGAGATATCAAACTCATGTTGGAGAAAATAGTAAACCCTAATAGGAAAGATTAGAGTCTTTATCTCTTTGAAGCTCTCTAGGCAGTGAGAACAGCATGGAAGGCACCCATAGGGATGTCTCCTTACAGAGTTATCTATGGAAAAGTATTCCATTTACCCATAGAGATAAAGCACAAAGTGTATTAGGCAGTAAAAGAGACCAACTATAGGATGGATGTAGCTCAAGCATAAAGGAAATTGCAAATGCATGAATTGGAAGAGATCAGAAATGAGGTTTTTGAGAGGTCAAAAGCCTAAAAAGATACTTAGAAAATGACACCATGGTCTCCATGTCTCTAGGAAAAACTTCAAAGAAGGATAGAAAGTCTTACTCTTTCAATCCAAGCTTAAACTATTTCCTAGGGAATTGAGGTCTCGTTGGATTGGTCCTTTCATAGTGACAAGGTATTTCATCACAAAGTAGTCATTATCAAGAGCAGAGTGACATAAAAGTCCACAAAAGTCAATGGGCATCGCCTCAAATTATATTATGAATGATTCTGAGCTCACATTGAAGAAATTCATCTCACGGAGATCTTTGACCCCCACACCGTGATCTCGGTGTGGAGAAGTCGAGCTAACCGATGTTAAAACCAAAGCACTCCTTGGGAGGAATCCTAATCATATTTTAAGAACTCTTTTTAATTATCTATTTATTTTAATTTTAATTTAAATCGGATATAATTGTTAGATTTAATTTAATTTTAGGAATAATAAGTAGGAGCACATGATTAGGATTTAAAAAGATTCTCTAATTAGGTAGGAACTAAATGATTGAAAGAGGAAGAGTCATACGGAGAAGAAAAAGAAATGAAGAGTCACGGGAAGAAGAGAGAGAAATGAAGAGTCATGCATAAAGAAAGAGAGAGGAGAGAATAACAATCTAATTTTGTCTAGATTCATTTAATATCTCTCAAGCATGGGCTGACACAAGCAGTCACAATGACGGTTACTGAGCCTAGTTCAAGTCATCATGACACCACCATAATTACCAAATGCATCTTTATTTACTGATTTACCCTTTTCTTAGTCTATAAACACATTTTCCCTATAAAATAGGACCTTACCTTCACCATTTCACCAACACTTGCAAATTTCTCTCTATCTCTCTAGAAAAGAAAAATCAATTCTCTATTCTTTCTCTCTAAAAATGACTTCTCCCATGGAAACTAATCTTACAACCGCCACGAAAACTACTCCCTCCACTACCACAAAGACTAGCGTCTGCACAAAACCACTACCAAGCACTCATATGGCTTGCTACCTACACTAGTCACTGCCACTTCTGATAATGACACAATTACTCCCATCCAAGCTAGCCCTCTCAACACTTCTTTCCTGATTCCATCCATATGGATGAGGGAACTACCGAGTCTTAGTAGAAGGGTGAAGACTCGCCTTCTATAAAGTCCAAAGACAAACATATTATCTTGATCAATGGGGATGACAAGGAGTGTACTCCAACGCCTCCACCAATCGTTGCAAAGAGAAAGCCCCACATTGGGAGCTCAAAAGTTGCCAAGAGCAAGAAGGAAAAAGTTCACAAGAGAATACCCTCATCTCTACCAAGGGGAGGATGTTCAACACCTATGACAAGCCAATTCCCCGAGGCATTTTTAATCGCTATAAGGGAGTAGTGCCAAATCCATGCAAGTCCATATGCACCGAGACTATGGAGAATCTCGGTATCAAAGATCAAGTACTCACTACCTTTACAATGATCTTTTGACTCCCTCTTCTTTTCATCCCATTCTCATCCTACTAGGAATTATTGTGGGAGTTCTACTCCACCTTCTCCTTTAAGTAATATTACACCAGCTATGACGAGTCCAACGTCCTCAACTTCTGTCTCAACGGAAAGACCTTTTCTTGTAGTCTCGATGACTTCAACAAGGCGCTAGGAGCCATGGAGTCCTCCGAGGATATGTGTGATGCTCCCCCTCCTGAATTTGAAGATGCACAGACCTACTTCTCTCTCAGCAACAATGACTCCTAAGTTACCTCTTGGAAATCCAGAGACTCCAAGGCCAGCTACATTCATGAGCCTCATCTCTGGTAATGCCATAGGATCCTCACCTTTAACTTTTCAGGTCACCATAAGAGCTACGAGACCATCAATGAGAAGGAGTTCAACATTTTATGGAGCATGGTGATCGATAGGAAACTTCATCCTGGCACATGGTTGGCCAAAAAAATACAATTTTCTCTTAGATTAGGGAGAATTTTTTCTAATTTTGGCGTAGTGATCTCGATGATTGCACATGGAATGGATCACTTTGATCTTTCTAGCTACACTCCACTTCCTGATACCAACTACTCAACATGGAGAACTTGGAGACCATGCTGATGGTGGAGACCTACAATAGGACCAAGTAGATGTGTCCTCCTATCCCTCTAGAGATCAGAATTCCCACTCTTGCTAACCAAAATTTGAGCAAGAAACGCCTGCAGCAACATCAAAACAAGCTACACTCTCACCGCCTACACCAAGCTGCTCGAGAAGTTAATTCTCTCAAGAAGCAATTGAAGGGCCTGTTCAGTAGCTCTCTATAACTTTGTAAAGAGAATGTAGACCCCGGGACTCACTGTAACGCCCAAGAATTCAATGTGAAAACTCTTTGTGATTATCTCTAACTCAAACCCTTCAAGCATCTGGCTCACCAACGGACCAAGAGTAGATCTCTTTCATGTTCTTACTCTCCATCGGGGATAGTAAATGATTATTTTTGCCCTTTTTCTTTTATTTGTCCTTTTCTTTTTTTCTTTCTTTTATAGAATATTTGCACTAGGGGCAATGCAAAATTTAAGTGTGGGGACGAGAATACTATCTTTTTTCCTTCTTTTATTTTCTTTTGATCTTTTTGCTTTTTAATTTTTAGGATTTTAATCTTTTTATTTTGAATTTTATCATTTTAAAGTCTCATTGTAAAAATTTTAATTTTGCTTGTACATAAAGATAAAAAATTAACGAAAACTACTCTTATAAATTCCAGTGTTTCCTCTTTATTTTCCACAATGACCTGTTTTGTACTCTCTGTTACAAAGAAATGAGGAAATTCAAAGAAGAGTGATAACTTCATAATGACTAATTAAACAAGTAACAAAGAGTGAGTTAACTAACCATTCTTAGCATCGAGAGTTGTTTTAAGCAAAGTTTTGTTCCAATGACTGAATTCCGAAAGTCGCTTTGTAAGATTTAAGTCCCCATGAATGCCTTAGAGCTTAATATTTATCTTTGCATTTAGACTTGGTTTATTTTAGCAAGGTCTCTGTATCTTTGGACCTTCACTAGTTGTTTTTAATAAACTTTGTGGTTTATTTACTTGCTTTATTTTTAGTTTTGTTTGAGTGTTAGAAGAAATAACATTGTTCGGTGGATGATGACTCTTTCATAAGTGCAGTTTAGAAGAAAGAGTTTGACTTGGCTCGTAACTGTGTGAAGTCTCTTTCATAGGGACGAAGGAGAAAGAGTATTGTTTGGCTAGCAACTAGGCAATGACTATTTCAAAGATTTTATTTACCTACAAAGAAAAAAATTCAAAAAAAAAAAAAAAAAAGTTGAAAAGGAAATTCTGAAAAAAGAGAAAAAAAAGAGAGTTATCTTTCGTAGTCTCTTTGTTCAATTTTGACTATGTGTCTAGGGACCTCACCAAGCAAAAAGACCAATTTAAAAGGTAATTATGAAGTCTTCATTTGAATACTTGATCTATTTAATAAACTCAATGAAGTAATTCTTGGGTTTTCAGGCAAGGTCTTTATGCTTTCTTAATGACAACTCTTTCATTTAACTCTTAGTGCTTGATAAGGAACTATACCATGATCTTGGTGAAAGATCTCAGTCTCTTTGTGAAAATATTTAGGGTCTTTGTGTAGTTCTTATTCTCTTTTCTTTTTTATCTTTGTACTCATACTTGATGACAATCATGGAATAAGTGTGGGGAGATTTGATAGGTTGTAAATCCAACATGTTTTTATGCCTAATTTTATGTTTTTATGAATATGTTTTAATCTTTATGAGCTTTGTTACTATTGTTTTTTTATCATGTCAGGATTTTTAAATGATTTGGAGAAAAGTTGACTAAAACAGTCAAAATCAGTACTTCACCGAGATCCCAGTGTGTGCACCGAGAGCATTAACAAGTCTCGGTGATTTCAGCAAATTTCAGAATCTTCCAAAACATCAAAGACACATTTAATTGGAAAATAAGAGCATAAAAATCAAAGAAAGAATCACCATTTGGGTAAAGTCTATTTTGGAGAAGTTTTTAATCTAAACATTAGTTAGTTTCCTTAATAAATTCCGTTTTAAAGAAAGGATAGACACAACAGTTATATCTCAAAGCAAAGAGTAAAAGAATAAACCAACAAGGGAAGAACAAAAACTACTTTTTTTCTGTTTCCACCCGAGTCACCGGGCTTTGCCCCCGAGTACATCCTATATGCATATATATGATTTATTAATATATAGTGAACAGTTAACTGATAACAGTTGTATGAGGTAGCCATTAATGATGTACAAAGAAACATAATTGGTTGAGCACTTCCGTGTTATAAAGGTCACACGCATATAATATAAATAATATTGCGACACTTCATAAATATTGCATCAAGTGAAGTAGGTAAGAGAAAATCCCATAAAAATGGAGTTTGGATGTATAGTTGAATTTCTTGAAAATAAGACCATTTTGATCACTGGTGCCACTGGCTTTCTTGCTAAGAGTACTACTCATATTCATCTAATTTTTATTTCTTCTAAGTTTGTTACTTCTCATTTTTGTGATTGTGTTATTTAATTAATTTGCTTAATTAAAAAACAGTTTTTGTGGAAAAAATTTTGAGAGTTCAACCCAACGTCAAGAAACTTTATCTCCTTCTTAGAGCCACCGATGATCATTCCGCTAGACAACGCCTTCAAGACGAGGTACAACTTAATTAAGCATAACTCGCCCTTAAAAATGGTTAGCAATGTGAGATCGTAACATATTCAGCTGTGCAAACTTTTATGGCTTGAATTTGAGCTGATTGTGTTGCGTATCCCACATTGACTTGTCATTTATATATGAATATAATGTTTTCGAAATGTAATCTAAGATTGAGTGTGGTGAAATTTCTTGGCATGTTCTTTTTGTATACAAAGTTTATGTGCTGAGGAGTTGTTCATTAAGAAGATTTTTGACTATAGGATTGATTTCGGTGATTACAGATAATAGGGAAGGATTTATTCAGAGTTTTAAGAGAGAAATATGGAGCGAGCCTAAATTCATTTATATCAGAAAAGGTGAAACCTCTTCCTGGAGATATAAGTAATGAAGATTTAGGAATTGAAGATTGTCAACTGAAAGATGAGATGTTGAGTCAAATTGATGTTGTGGTCAATTTTGCTGCCACTATCAATTTCGAAGAAAGGTAATTACTTAATTTTTTTTTTTTTGGGTAATTAATTAATTTCTTATATTTTTCTTGTTGTTTTTCTGTGAATTACAAATTAATAGATTTTTGTTTTCTTTCTATGAAGATATGATGTTGCCCTGAGCATAAACACACTGGGAGCTCTGAATGTCTTGAACTTTGCAAAGAAGTGTTCCAACATCAAGATGCTTATACATATTTCCACTGGTAATCATCACCCACATATTTTATTATTACATACACCGAGATTGAGCAGTGCCACATTTAATGAAAATAAAAGAAAATCAATTTATGTATTGCATTTTATTAAAGTAAAATTGTGATATTTAGATCCTGTTCTCTCCAACTTCTAAAATTTGAACTGAATTTTACTTAACTGAATTTAATGAACCTAAATTGAACTTAACTGAACTTAACTGAATTTAATGAACCTGAACTTAATTAAACTTAATAATAAATATATTAATTATTAAAATAATAGTAAAACCAATTACATATAAAAATAAATAAATTATTAATAATCATTACAAATAATATTACTAATAATACCTATATAAAATAATTAATAAAACAATTTTAATACCATTAATAATAAAAAAATTTGTAATACGTAAACTCATTTAATTAAAATTTTGTTATTTAAATAATAACTGTTACAATTACACATGAGTTAATAATAATTATTATAATATACTGTAGTTTGGATTATCACTTATTATTGGATTACAAAAACGTAATAGTTGTTTTAATTAATAAATATTTTTATTTTATTATTCCATATCACATTTTCTAATTAATTAATTCTATGACTATAAATAAAAATATTATTATATTATAATTATATTAATACTATTATTATATCAATAACACTAGTAATGATCACTATTTAAAAATTATTTTACTATATTCATAATCAATATTAACTACATTAAATAATAATTATTTCTCTATATTAATATTTTTATCATTGTTCTTCTTTTTATTATTGTTACTATTAATTTTTTATTAAAAATTAATTAGAATAATTATTATTAAAATTAAAATTTATGAACCTGAACTGAACTTAATAGACCTGAACTTAACTGAACTGAAGTGAACTGAATTTAACTGAACTTAATGGACCTGAACTTAACTTAACTGAACTTAACTGAATCAAATTGAAGGTGAAGAGAACAGGACCATTGTTAAAAAGAAAATTACTACAACCTACACCGAAATTGGTTATATAGCTTATGTAATAATTTGGAACATACTTCATTTTTTTACTTGTGTTACAAATAAATATGTAAATATACAAAGATAATTAGAGAATTTGAACTACAACTAAATTTTAAACAGAAAATAACACATAGTTTTCATATAACAGAGACTCAAAAATATTATCTATGTATTTTTAAACGGACTGAGTTGTCTAATAGAGTAATTTTATTGTTTGTTTTTTAATTGAATGATCTTAAGAAAAAAAAATAAAAAAATTGTGATAAATAATATCATACTGAAAAGAAAACATGCCGACAATTACTAAATAAAGTTGTCAAAGATTTAGTAAAAGTAATTATTTTAATATCAGCCTCTGATTTATAAACACATAATGTGCCGTGATTATTACTCAAAACCTGATATTTACATCGCTAATAGAGATTAGTAAAATCTGAGTCCAATAGAAAGGAGAGGGTATAGAGGACAATGTCTTTTGACAAAGATTTCAGAATTTAATACAAATTTCATTACACGGTGGATCTAAAATGATACAAATGGAGTCTTAACACTTAAGACTCCATTTGTATCATTTTAGATCCACCGTGTAATTAAATTTATATTATATATTGTTTTTCAAAAAAAAAAGAACCAAATTATATTGATTGTCTATATCTAAGTTAAAAGATTCAAGTCTTTGAAACATATCTTAGAAGTTATGGACCATTAATGCTTAATTTAATTCAAATTAGATAATATTTTATAAATTCAATTAAAAAAAGTAATATATTTGATAAATAGTATATGGAAATTACAAATTTAAAGAATAATAACTTTGAAACAATATATTAGATAAAAAAAATAAATTATAAACAAATAATTTAATGTTAATTTGATTTTAGAAATAATTTAAAAATATTTAAATGTCATTAGTTATTTTAAAAAAATCTAAAGTGTAAGTAAAATATTATATTTAGAATTCATTTAGACAGATTTATGCAATTTTTTTAAAATGATTTAATTTCATTTAAAATGTAATGTTTTATGATGTATATAATTATAAAATGGAAATATAGTGTTAACTTGGTGTAACGATGCAATGGTAGAGAATGTGACGTGGTTGTAATAGGTCTTGAATTTGATATTCATCATCAACAAAATTTATATTTCAAAATTGACTCAATAAATTGCTATTAGTTGAAATGATTGTTTTTTTATTTGACCAATCAATTTAACCAAATTTTCAATAATTCTTGACAAAACCATATGAACTTAACCGGACCAATCATCGATTTCCATCAAACTCAATCAAAATAACTAGTGTCTAGGTTTCAAAACCATAGTTAAGACTTGTCTCTAAAAAAAATTTAAAAAAAATTGGAAACTTGTAATGGTACAATAATCTGCACATTTCTAAAAAAAAGCGTCAAATCATATCAATGACTAGTTTATATTTCATCTGACATTTACTAAAAATGAATTTGAGGAAACCAGATTCGTATTTAAGAATTTTGAGTTCATGTTGAATTTATGATGCACTTGCAAAGTTATTTCCAAAACTTGGTTCAAAGTCATTAACAATTTCAAAAAATCATGAATTAAACGTAAATAAAAATACCAATTAGGTTAGGTTCAATTGATGAATCTACAAAGTTAATTGAAAATTATTAAATATCTGGAATCCTTCAAATATCTTTTCATTTAAAAAAAACATTAGGTGTGACTATACCAACATAAACCATTTCTTATTAACAGATCTATTACTGTATACCATTTCTTTTGCAAGTTACTAAAATAGAGTTCAAATTGCAACTAAAGTTAGGGCTAGTTTGGATGATGATAAAAAGATCCTTTTGTGGTTTGAGAAGGAAAAGTAGATGATTAAGTAATTTATCATCTATGATGTTTGGTTACTAAATCTATCTACAAATTCCTTTCCCACTCAAGTTAACCGTTTGTTAATTGCATGATGATAATGACAAAATTTTGCAAGGGCTTTGTCCCTAATCAAACTGTGGCAACTAAAACCACTATAAATCGACTTTGATGAGGACAATGAACTAAACACCAAGTCAAATTTAGTTGATCCCTGATATCAAGGTCCATTAAAGTTTCAAGGCCCACTAGAAGACCCAAAAAAACTATATGGACTAAACAAAGGTATGCCTCGGCACCACTACGCGCCGACACCATATCAGCATAACATCACGCCGAGGTATGGAATCACAAATTAAATAACCTTCGACGTTACCCACCGCGCTTATGCCGAGACATCATCCTCAGAACCCACGCCAACTCTGACGTTTCTCTCTCCTCTGCCGCATTAAATGCATTACCAACTGGCAGAGATGAATCATTTAA
>CATIWQ010096786.1:0-18286 GCA_949673415.1 Euphorbia schlechtendalii | reverse complement strand
CGCCCGTCCAAAAGACAAAAATACCCCCCAAGCAAAAAAATTTTTTTTTTCACCCATCGCCGGATTGTGAATTCCGGCGACTGTATAATGGCTGGCCGGAATAAAATTCCGGCCAACCACATTATTGGCCGAAATTTTATTTCGGCCATATTATGGTTCGGCCGGAATTTTATTCCAGCCGGCAACTGGGCTGGCCGGAAAATCCGGCCGGCCATTATACAGTCGCCGGAATTCACAATCCGGCGATGGGTGAAAAAAAAAATTTTTTTGCTTGGGGGGTATTTTTGTCTTTTGGACGGGCGACGCGTAGTAACTCCCTTTTTAATTGTCCCATTAATTAACACCCTTATATAATTTTCTGACGGATTCATAGTTAAACAACTCAATTAAAATGCGCAACGCAAGTCCCATCTTTATACATACACATAAACTAACCTTTGTCTCTACATCATAACTTGCTTTTCAATTCTTCACTTTTGGTTTCTAAATTTTGCAATGGAGAAACATGCTCTTGATTTGGTTGAAACTGCAATGAAGACTGCTGACAAGCAACCTCTGGAAGACCGATACCTCAAAGCTTTGTCTAAGTTGGCAAGTTCAAGTCATTCCGACAAATTTCTATTGTTCACCAATGTTGGAAATTTGGTCTATTCTCTCGAGTCTAATCCTCATCAAAAACTTGTTATCCGTGAATGCACTGATCATGTGGTTATTAAATGGCAGAGGTAACTTCACAATCATAACACCGGCCAACCCAAGAAGATTCCAGAGCCACCGCAACACAACTGCAAATCCCTAAAAAACCCTAAACCTTGTAATCTGAAGCCTTAGATTCCACGACTTCAAACCAATATGATAACCCTACAAAACCCTAAAATCAAAAAAATTGCAGGCTCTTATAAGAATCCTAGCAAGTTGCAAAGATACCAAAGCCCCAACACAGAACTACTGATCAACAGAGAAACAACATCAGGCAACAAGTATTTGTGGGATTAAGAATGGTTTTGAAAGATATTGGCGATCTGATATTCAACGGTTGCGATCATGTTGGAGTTGCAATGCATCTGGAGTCTGCTGTGTATGAAATATAGGGTGGAAACATCAAAAACTAGATATTGTTCCTCTTCAATATGAAATATGAGAAGAATCCAGACTTTAGAAGGAAGATCCTGACGGGACAACTGAAGTCGGAGAAAATGGGAAAGAGGAATCGGAAGAGATGGCGAGCAATGAAAGGACAATTTAGAACTTCTTCATTAGAGAAAATGCTCTCAACAAGTGCATTGTTGGTAGAGAAGAAGTACTCTGCTAGCTTCTGCTTCTTGGAATTCCAGGAATTTTGAATTTATGTTGTAAATGAGATTCAATTCTTTGCACTTTCTAGTGGAGAAAGTTTATGCTTTACATAGATGACATTAATTCTTTGAATTAATTGTCAAAGTATTCTTTTAAATGATCCAACAAACTGATGACATGTATTTTTCTTTACACAGATGCCATAAAAAATATACATATACATATACTCGATTTTTAAAAAAGTCTAGCCCGAGTCCAAACTCTTTAAAACCCGATATCATAAGGGTAGGGTTTGGTTTATGTATAAATAGCTAAGTCCTGTCTGACCAGGGCACAATTAATATTATATATATAAAAACATATATTTATATATTATTTTTAATAATTATTTTGAATTTTTATACTTAAACCTATTAATTTTTCTAATTAAAATATAACAATTAATTAAATAATTTAATAGATATGTAAAAAATGTAAGATTTACATGTAAATATACAAATTTTTTCTTTCTAATATACATTTAGTCAATAAAAAATTTTAAAAGAAAAAAATTTGTATGGATCATGGATCAGACTTGAAAATGACCTTATAAACACAGACCGAGCCCGAAGTTCTAAATTATGGACTGAGCTGGGTTTGGGTTTATGTTTTTTATGCAAAACTGATCAAGCCTTGCCTGAACCCAACCTAACTCGCTTGATTAACATGTCTACTAATTACATATACAACAAATCTGTGGTAATTAAACCATATATCGAAAAATGTTAGATTATATTGTTTTTACAATAATAAAGAATTAATATTCACTTTGCCCTTGTATTAGATACTTTTTTTCCTTTTACCTTTTTTATTTGTAACTACAATCTCTCCTATTTAATTTAAATTTTGCAACTTTAAACCTCCATATCTCACAATCAGTTGATTTTTTTAATCGACGCTTTGAAATATTTTGTTTGTCTTAATTTTATCTTTAAAATGACATACACTTTGAATTTTTTGAAACAATAAAAATTTTATTGCAATCTTATTTATGAAGGCATTACACAATGTATAAGAGTAGTATAATGTATAATGAAAAAGACTATACAGAATGCATTAAACCACTCTTATATAATGTATAACACCTTAATGAAAAAGCAGTAAAAATGTATATTATACAACTATTATGCTATATATAAGACTACGATAAATTATTTTTTTCATTAGAAAGTGAGTTATGTTGTAAACGTAATCGCTATTATACCATGTATGAGAGCTTTTATATTAGATTTAAGGTCTTCATACCACGATTTTTATGGTAATTTGTACTGTTATGAACATAAAGGAGAAAAAAATCCATATAAATTCATTATACAACTTTATACCATGTATAATACCTTCATGAAAATGTAATAAAAAGATTAATTATACCACAATTATACACTATATAAGAATGCGGAATATTTTTTTTCAAAAAATTCAAAATGTATGTCATTTTAAGATAAAATTAAGACGAAAATATATTTCAAAGTGTCAATTTGAAAAAATCAACGGTTTATAAGATATATACGTTTGAAGTTGCAAAATTCAAATTAAATAAGAGAGAATAGTTGGCAAAGTCAACTAAAAAATGGGAAAAGGAAAAAATGTTTCTCTTTTTCATATAAAAAAAAAGAAAAAGTTTTTTATTTTTGAATTTTGTAAAATTAAAGATTTTTAGAACCTAAATTTTTATAAGAAAATATAACAAATAAAAAAATAACCCACAAATCTGTTCCTAAATATTTTTATATATTTATTACTATAATTTTGATTGTAATTATTTTTGTAATTGTTTACAAGTTCCATAGGATTATGTGAATCAAAATCAATGAACTTTCAGCATATATAATCTTATTTATTAAGAAATTTTAAATGTCAAATGTTAATTTGACTATTAGAAGCCACAAGTTTATTACATGACCTATTAGATTGGCCCATTTAACCCCTCATAACCCATAAAAGGAAGATACTGACCCATAAACTTGGCACAATGTTCTACATATATCCATCATATAAAGAGCACTTTGAAAAGAAGAAACATTACTGAATCAGGTTAAAAAAAACTCTTGCTTGCAGGCACCACACGACTAGGAGAAAAAGGCACCAAGGATCTCCAAAAAGGTTAGCCGTAGTCATTTGGTGTCAAAAACAGTCATCCAACAAGACAGTAATTTGCTCAAATAACACCATTTCAAAAGAAGACTACCAAACTCTTTTCGCTGTTTTTCTATTGGAACAAGATGTCTCTAAATGAATCGTCTTGCAAGATCAATGACCAGAAACATTGACATCTAGCCATTATACATAAGGAATCAACGTCACATGTGGAAGGCAGAGATGTTGAGTAGAGTTAGCGTAATGCCGTAAAATTGAAGTTGTAGAATTCCCACTAATAGGGGAATTTAAATACCTAGTGAGCACGAGTCATCTTCATTTTGGGCATTCCCTTCTTCATTTGTCGAGCTCGCTCTTTAGCTTCTTTCTTGCGAATAGCCTCAGCACTGAGCTTAGCCTCGGCCTCCTCAACCATCTTTTTCCTCTCTGCCTTCTTTTTCTGCAGCGCCTCTTGCCTTGCACTCTGAAGTTCTTTGTATGCCTCGTGCGCAGCTTTCGATCTGGCTGCCTCTGTTTTAGATTTTGCCTGCACAGCACCAATAACCATAAATCCTCAAGACCGTGAAAAATTTTATTTAACTATTAAAGGCAGATAGATTTAGGTAAATATTTGAGGTAGTTACATAAATGTCCAAGTTTTAATATATAAATTTCACCCACACTTTTATGAAATTGCAAAAAAATTCACTCAAATTTCATTTTTACATTATCATGTAAAAAATGTTTCAAATTCTCTTTTTTAAGCTCCAAATACATAATAGGTATATATAAAGTATATAACAGATACGTTAAAACAATTTGGGTGAAGGAGACAACAGACAAGAATATATAGTAGATATATAACATGTATATGTAACAAACATGTATATAGTTGACAGATAGCTAAAGATAAATATTTACCTGAGAACTCAACTTGTAGCGCCCAATAAGATCGATGTAATAAGGGACCAGCGCCACTAGCCGAGTCATATCAGCCATGTTGTTTGCATCTGGAAGTGCAAACTTGAACAGAAGCACCTTCTTGTGTGTTCCAAGGTGTTGATCAGAAAAATGCATGGATATGAAATACTTGCCATATTTCTCATAAGCTTTCTCACCAAAAACCTAAACAAACGTCGAATAAATTTCAAGATTGCCAGAAATGTATAGATGGTAAGAGAAGTTTAAGATAGAAATACACATTCAATGATCATATAATGTAATTTGTTAAAATGAAGGTTACACAAAATAATGAATTAATAAGTACATGGCAAGTCAAATTACAAGCCAGAGCAGAAAAGGTTAGTTGGCACAAGTCTAGTTATACTCGAATACTAAGAACCTAACTCTAAACTAAAAACAGCATCCAAATCCACAGCTTTCCAACATCAAAAGAATTGACAAAAGCAATCCAAACATATGGTTAGACCTTCCATCATTGTCAACCCCAAATTAAGAAAAAAAGTCAACATAAGAAACCCATATACATAAATATGCGAACCTTCTTATTTGAAATAAAAGATAAGTAAATAAAAGATAAGTACAGGCTAAAAATAGATCTACATGCTATCCAAGATTTGTTCACTAGATAACTCTTTGTAGCAATGATATGGTATTATTCATCATTTTTAAACTTGTGCAGCGAGCGATGTTAATCGATAACAATATTGCATTCCTAAGAACCTAAAGGATCATCTGAATAACACAGAAGGATCAATTGATGTACAGAACAGCCTAATAATTATTTGAGCTCAAATGACATTTTACCAGCCAAAACTCAAGGAATGAGCACATCTACATTCATCTTCAACAACAATGAATATATAAACTAATAAACACCCTCCTAAAGCCTTACAGAAGAATATCTTTAAAATGGCAATGAATAAACAATTGATTTAAGCAAAGCCCTCTTGATAAAAGAGAGAAGAAGAAACTATTTAATTCAATGGATTCTAAAAGCCGAATCATTCTTCAGAGCAACATCTACAGAACCTCCAATCAAATTATTCCACAAAAACTTCACCAAAGTAATAATTCAATGGTATACAACAGGAGGTTATTAAAATTGGTTCTTGGGACGTACACAATTAGTAACACCGAGAGAGGGAAAAGATCATTAACAGTATTCAATATCTATTCCCATCTCATATCCCCTGATTTCCCATTACCCAATAAACAAGGAGTCAATTCTGCATGGTGGATGGTACAAAACATTGAAGGAAGCCAAATAAATCTCTTCTTCGCACAAGTAACACATGTTATTGGACAACAAGTATTCGTCTACAATTAACATGTACCTTAACCTTTCCATATATGGTCTAGTAACGCAATATCACATAATATCTATCACATGGACACAAAAACATTAAAAATATACCCGAGTTACTGCAATTCAAATCTGAATTGTCATAGCCCCAAATTACAGTATTAGACAACTCAACTCTAAAACAAATTGAACTTAATGCATAACAAAAATTGAACTATCTAAACACCTAAGTCTACTCTATAAGCTACTCTAGATAACAGAGATTCACATAAGAAGTAAGACACCAAGCTAACAAAAACATCACAGTGATACTATGGAAGACCTTAGCTCAATAAACAACATTAATCAACTTAGAGTTTGATAGGCTGGTAGAATTAATCATATTGATTTAATTGCCTAACCTGCTCAAGTACAGTCTCAGTAATCAGATCTCCTGCAACCTCCTTGGACTCTGAAATAACACTCAACTCCTCAGCAACCCATTTCCTCCCAGTAGGCGGTTGAGCCAGTATACTAGCAAACCTTTGCAAATCCCTAATCTCTTTCTGCATCCCTTTGGCGGCCTTCTTCTTCGCCAGAGCAAATATCACATGATCCATCGCATCATCATTCATATACACCTCAAATGAAATCTCATCTTTGCAAGGAACAATCATGTTGTAAATTCTCGAAATCAAATCGTGCCTGCTCTTCAGCTCCACAGTAGCCAATAACCCTTGGCAGTACCTACGACCACTGGCATAGAATTTGAAAATATTCTGCCCTTCTTTCAACAATAGAGGAGAATCATCTCCTTCACCTACTCCAAGCAGACTAAAATTCTTCTCAAAAATAGAATCCTTCACAGCAAACCTCGCCGCCCAAGCCAGTGCCAAATTCTCATTCTCGCGTTTCCCAGTGAAGTAATTGACAATGAACATGATCAAGAATGAAACGCACACAATCTCTACAGTAAAATTCTGCTTCTTCACTGGAACCTCAACTGGTTTCGGACCCGAGCTTTGATTTTCACTCGGATTGGTAGGCTCAGGAGATTTGGGGGTCTCCGGCGGCGGCCGAGTAACGGGAAGACCTTCAAACTCATCTTCATCCCAATACTCAAAGGTAGTGGTCGATGGCGGAGATGAGGGTTTAGAGAGATCCGAATCCAGATTCGAGGATTGCGAATTCAAATCAGAGTTCGATTGAGTTGCATCTTCTATAACTGGATCTGGTAAAGGAGCAGCAGGTGCATCAGACCGCGTCAACGGAATATCAGTGAGCTTAAACGATTCTGGATCAACTGCTTCCTCAATGAGATCATCTTCTTCCGCGTCAAAACCTTCGAAATGGGAATCGGCGGCGGAATGAGCGACGGAGAGAACGAGGAGTAAGGAGAGGAGAGAGAGAAAGAGGACAAGAGTGGCGGGTCGGGTCATGGCCGGTGGAGTGGAGAATATCGGAGAGTTGAGCCGATATGATTAGAGAGAGAAAGGCGGTGATGAAGATGGTGGAGAGAGAGTCATGGATAGCGGAGGAGAGAGGAGAGTGGACTCATGTACTACCTAACACCAGCTTCATGTACTTGCCCATTGTTGTGTAGCACTTGATAGGGGCAATTTTGGAAAACAAAAAATGAAATTTTTGTTAAGTGAATCTAAAGAAAAATATATTAGCAGTGACTAGATAGGAGAAGAATGGCAAAAGATTTTTATTTTGAACAAGTTCCACGTAATATTTTGTTAGAAAAATTGTTTACAAGAAATATTTTGTTAAAAACTAGTCTTAATCGTTCTCAATAAAAATATAAATAGTTTATAAATAAAAAGATCAACCATATATATCTTCAAACTCCGGTCACTCCCAAATTGAGGGTGGGTTATAGTCAAAAATATGATATTTCAAAATTTTGATCAAAATAAAAGAAATCTTCAACTAATATGGTTGAAATCACCGACAAATCAATGTGTGGGTTATGATGACTTTGTTTTTCATAAAATTAACTTCATTTTTATCATCATTATATCAAATTATCACATTATTGATTCAATGGTAATAAAAGATAAAGTAGTAGAAAATTTATTTTAAGAAAGTTGGCATAGAAGTTCCCATAAACCAATTGTGAGCTCAACAAAAGTTGATATTACATATGAGTAAAATGTCTGATTTGATTTACTTGTTGTGATCACTAATATTTTATTTTTAAAATTTTATACTTGTAACTGGATGTCAAAAATATTTGATGAAGCTCAAGGCAATCCCCCAAAATGGTGGCAAGAAAAGTGAATTACATCAAAGTAAAAAAAGTTACAAGGATAAGGAAAATAAGAACAGATAAGAAAAGAGAAGACGAATACATACATACCATCATTTAAGCATTTACGCATTACTCGAATCTGAATGAGTAAATGTATTTCTATTCCTATTTGTATTTCTATCAGGGTTCGGTTGTTCAATGAAATTGTTCAGTGAAATGTATATTTCGTGGAATATAAAAAAAACAAATGTAAAAATGTTACAAATTATTGAGCATATGTCTTCAATCTGTAGATAGATGAAAATTGGAATAGCTATTCTTATATACAATTATCAACATATATATTGGTGGTTTGAGTTCAGAATTCTAATATCCTTGTACAAAATACTTTTACATAGATCCCAACCATTTTTATCTCTAAAATTGCAAATAAAATTTGCAGGGATATCACACTTTATTCAATAAATCAATTTTCCAAATTTTTTATTCTAATTCAATAATTAACCAGCTAATTCGATTCATATAATATCTGTAATTTAAACATTTAAAACCAAATCATAAACCTTAATGTTGATTTTTCCATGCTGAAATATTAGTATGGTGTTTAAATATGATGCTTTTCTTTGAATTTGATTGTGTTGAATCAATTACACATGAAATTTTAAGTAATTAATCTGTCTTTTTAGATTTTAACCATTCTACTACATCTATATGTCAATATTAGTAAATTTTAGTCCCAAATATAATTTCAAATCATTATATTTCTCTCGATTTCATTAACATTGTTATACATGTATTGATAAGATATATGAAGAGGGAATTAAGATTTAATATACCTTTTGCTGCTAGTGTTATGTCTCGAAAAATTAATTCGGTAACAATGTGATATGTGTTAACTAAATTTTATTCGTAACAAGTAAAAAAATAAATAAATAAAAAATATGACACAATGATTTAAGTGCCTTTGAAAAGGAAAAAATCACTAGGTACCGATAGCTCCGCTAATAAATAAGGAGAATACAAAAAACAAACTCTCTTAAGTATACCTAAACTTAAGGTATAAACCAATTGGGATACAATTTGAAACATCCAATTTTAGTCACAAGGTAAAATCATTTAACTCCCCCTTTTTAATAATCCCGCACTCACTTGTAGGAATGGAGCTCTACAAGAGGAATAAACTCTCACATTTGTTTGATGAGTTTTGATTTGGAAGGAGTGCTTAATTATAAGCAAAGTCTCTACCAATTAGTTAATTGATAGGCAAACCTACCAATGAAAAATATGAGTGAACATATTTGATGACCTTTTTCTTATCTCCATATCATGGAAGATACATGGACTTGTTTTATCATCAAGCTTTCACTAGTGCAGAACATGCTTTTAGGGATGGTTATTTTGGACTTTTCCCGACGGTTTTGAACCGTTCGCACAAGCCACGACGCGATTGGTTAGGCAATAATGTGAACGGTTTCAAACCGTCCGAAATAGGAGGTATTGCGGACGGTTCACATTGAAAACGGTCCGCAAAAGTCTGTAGTCTGATTTTCAGAAGACTATTGCGGACGGTTCCATAGAAAGAACCGTCCGCAATAGTCTATTGCGGACGGTTCTTTTGAAACAACCGTCCGCAATAGTCTATTTAGAAGACTATTGCGAACGGTTGTTTCAAAAGAACCGTCCGCAATTGTTTTTTTTTTTAAATAATTCAGTTTTAATTGTTTTACAACATTTCTCGGACCAGACCTGTACATACATAAAAGTGCACATCCATTTCTCAAAACTCCAATCTATTCCATTTCTCAAAACAATATCATCCCATAACACAATTACATTATATAGCAAATAATAAAATGAAGTAAACTTCTTAAGATACAATTGTTGCTAATTAATAAGTATAACACAACAAATTGATGTGGGCAGAATACATGCATGTAGTGTTTAATTATGTCGTGTTCCAAATAAAAAGAAATACTGAATCCAAACAAACCAATCCTAGTAGATTACAACCCATTAAGAAAATACACACATATTATTAGTCTCGTTAAACATTTAACGCAAGAACATGGAAAAAGTTGCAGAAGCTGAGATAGCCTCCATACCATGTCAACTAAATCTCACATCGAATACCAAGTAGTTCAAAAATGGAAAACTTACACTGTACTTTTGTGTATTCTAAATCCAGAAGAAAAAAATAAAAAAAATTAAGCAACTTACTTGAACAAGAGCACAGTTGAAACAGATTATGTAAATTGGGAATTATAAGGTTATTAAAGTCAAGTCTAGCAAAATCGGTTTTCTTGAAATGCTCCGTAATAGAGTACTGCATAAAACAGATGAGAGATTAATAACTAGACTTACAATGCTTAATAGCTAATCTTTGTCGAAGCCTAAAACAATGATGTAAATGAAATTAAATATATCTGTACCTAACTTTGCAGTAATTTAAGAAGCAACAAATATGCCTGGGCTAAAAATATAACCTGGTCTTTTTGAGAGACATTTTGATGCAACTTTGTCACAATTATCATCTTAAAAGCATATTAAGAACACTAGTAGTTGTGTACAAGAAATACAAAACAAAATGGCATGCTGCAGCTGCACAGAAACATTGGTATCAGCCCGAAAATCAACAGAAACAGCGGAAAAGAAAAATAACACGCTCGCAATCCAAGCGACCAAAACATACTTTCTCTATTCAAGTTTCGAGTACCATACTCGGTTCATTAAAACAAAAGACATTAAAACAAAAGATCAAACCTCATTGTTCTCCATGTGATGAGAAACCATTCTCTACTTTAGCTTCCAACTTCCAGGCTCTGCATAGATCGAAATTAAATAGCTCCTCACCTTATATGGCTCGAAACACAAGTAGCTGCACCAAATTACAATGAAATAAGAAAAATATAAGTAACGACAAGTAGAAGAGCAGGAAAGAATTTCAAAATGTTCTAATCTTTCTCCATTCCCATTACCTTTCTCGGAATCCAATGCAATTGTACCAAATATCTACGTAAAAAAATTCCAATGCAGTTGGCGGTTGCTAAGGAAGAAAGCAGAAAAATGTTTGCCTGGTAATCAATAGAGGCAATAGACAAAGAATAAAAAGCATAAAACATTCAAGATAAAATCTAAGCAATGGAAGAAACCAACCTCAAAGTATGATGCAGCAGCTTTAGAGTGCTCCAAATTTTTCCTGGCAGTATAAATGTCCCAAAAGACAGTCCAACCTATAACACCAACAAATGAAAGTTTTAAACCCATAAAAATCATAAACATGAAACACAACTTATAAGATTATGAACCAATAATCTGATAAAAAAAAAGATTATTGCCCTAAATATCATCATTTGTTGAACTCTCCGGTAGATGAACAGCCCAACCCACCAAATGGTGCACAGTTATGAGTTCTGATGTAAAGCTAATGCAAAAAATTTCATCCTCTGGAGCAGCCACTTTAGGCCAGAAATACTCCTCAAAAAGTATAACACTTTCTTAGTTCCTTCAGCAAAAAAAAAAAAAGAAAAGAGAAACTAACACAGAAGGTTATGCTTTTGACAAGAAAAAAGAACCATTTTCGGATCAATCTGAACCAAATTTTCTCAAACTTTATAATTTTAATATATACTGCTCAAAATTGAAACAGAGCAAAGCAAAATCATGGTTGAGTACTTGCTTTTTTTTAATAAGACCTCCTTTTTAAAATAAACACTAAGAACCAATGACTCAAAAGGGGAAAAACTGACGGGAAGTGAAAGAAACCTATAAACCTTCAATTTTTGCCAAAGGTTGGTTCATGGAATGTACTGTCATACACCCAAAGATAATAACATAATAGCCAACAGCAATCACTTTCCTAAAGTAGTCTACTTTTCATCTTTGCATTAATAAATGGAACATTCTATTCACTAAAACCTAGATAATAGGATGCACAAGCGAATACTGAAGATAATAAGCCACATCAAGCCCCATATGCCCCATTTGTTCAACTACCCCCAAACTTTACAACTCACTCACATCGAAACAAGATGATTAATACTATTACATTTACACTAATATGTGAAAGTGTTGAAGTAATAATCCTCCACATGGTGCCCTTTAATGGTAGTTTCATAATTTAAACCAACATGTGAATACCTAATATTTTTCTTCTGTATATCCCTATGATACAACTAGGCTTTTCCACAATCTCAAAAAACAATGGCTTTCCCATTCACAAAAACAACTCCATTTCCGCCCCTTTCACCACCATATTATACATTACAGTTCCTCTGCAGCTAAACAAATTTTTGAATAAAATTTTCTCAGCCCAGCTCAAAAAGACGTAGATCAAAATGTACCGCTAAAACTGCTCATATGCAATAGAAAACTGTGTATTTAGTGAAATCAGATGAAAAGACAAGGAAATTATGAGAGCAAATCAGAAAGCTCAATGGCAATAAGGATTCAGATATAAGGACAGAGAAAGAGAAGCGAGGAACTGGGAAAATGGGTATAAGAGTGTAGCAGTTATCAACTATAGGAAGAAATTATGATTGAGAAGAAATTGGTACCTGTATATTAGTCTGTAGTTGATTGCTTCTACTATTCCTTTGATTTCCAGGTGCCATTGGGCACCAACGAAATTGATTCCCAAAATTTCACCTTGTGCACCATTCATTTTCATGAATGTGAAAAGAACAGATATATATGCATGCCCGTTCATGGATTTCGTAAAAGACACAAAAGTAAACAAAAGCAAAATGTCTAAACCCTAACTTTGCAATAAACTTATAAACTATAAACGATCAAAGCACTCATTTATAAAATAGTTACAAAATCAACAAAGCGAAACCCTAGCTGCAAAGAACAGTAACAGTTGCCGGCGGAGGTATTGTGTCAAAATCGCTATAAGATTTGAATTGAGAAGTGAGTAGTAAATTTGAAGTAATACGAAATTAAAAAAAAGGAATCGAATTCCATTGAACAATGAATCAAAAGTAAGAAGAGTAAACAGAACCTGCTTGAGCGAGGAAACAAAAAGAGCGATGTTGGAGGAGGAGAGATCAATACAACATTACGAGATGATTAGTCCTTGGAAGAGCTGCTACGATTTTGATGAGGGGAATAACAGCGGCAAGAAAGCAGAACAACGGTAGGCGTTGAAGAAGAGCTGCCTTTCCATAGTATTGAATCTCGACCGACTTTTAGGGATTAGAGAAGCAATACAGATGGTTCATTAAAGAGAACCGTCCATATTACACAATGGTTTATTTTAAAATTTGAATAATACGGACGGTTCAAATATTTGAACCATCCGTATTGCTCAATACTTAAATTAATGACATTAAAAGGACGGTTTATTCAATAACCGTCCGTATAAATGGAGTAATACGGACGGTTCTTTAATTAGAACCGTCCATATTGATCATTCCTTGTTTTTAAATGTTTTTTCGTGACGGTTTTATTATAAACCCTCCCGAATAGTGCGACCTTATTGATCATTTCTGTACTTGTGTTTGATCGTTGCTCCTTAGGCACATGTGCAAATGCCTTGCATCTATACACCTTTAGATGATAGTATTGAACATCTTTTTGAGTCCATACTCTTCCTAGAATATCAAAGTCAATAGTGGAAGATGGTGACTTATAGATGACATATCAGGTTGTGCGTATTGCTTCTCCCCAATATAACTTAGGTACGTTCATCATTTTGAGCATACGTTTGACCTTCTCCATAATGGTGTGACTCATCCTCTCTGATACACTATTATGTTGTGGGTACCAAGTATGGTATTCCATGTTTGGAATAATACTTCTCAAACTCGTGAGATGTGTATTCACCTTCATTTTCAATTCAAAGACATTTCAATTTCTTGATTATCTCTCTTTCTACCATGATATGAAACTTTTGGAATGACTGGAATACCTGATAATTTATTCTCAAGAATTACATCCACAGCTTCTAAGATGCATCGTCAATGAAAGTAACAAAATATTAATTACTTCCCAAGGTTTTTGTTTGTAAGGGATCACAAACATTTGAGTGCAAAAAGTCAAGAATCTTGACTTTTTTCTTGATGACTTGTTAAATGAAACTCTATGTTGCTTGTAGAATAGGCAATAATCACATGGGAATAGTGGCATACCATTAGTAAAAGGTACAAGTGCCTATTTTGCTAGGATTTGAAACCCTTTCTCACTGATGTGAGTCAATCTTATATGCCACGAGTCTGATAAAAACTCTTCTTCAACAGCATACAATCCATCTTTACAAATGATTGTATTTGTTTTATATAGTGTACAACACATGGTTCTTTTTCCAACCACCAAGGAATTTTTGATAAGCTTCCACTTTCTACCATTAAAGAAAATCTTGAAGCCTTCACGATCTAGGACACCGCAAGATATCAAGTTAATTAAGCCTCAAATCAGAAACGCGCGTTAATTCTTTAAGGATGAGTGTGCATCTAGTGTTCATCTTGATATAGATATCACCAATTTTAATAATTTTGGGCTACTATCATCCATCTTCACCATCCTGAAATCTTCTACTTTGCAGGTGGTGAAGAACTTCTTGTTGGGAGTGACGTGATAAGATGCTGTAGTGTCAATCACTCATTCCGTCTCATCTTGAATTGAGACTCTGAGACATTATTCTTCGTGATCGAAAGAAAGAACAACAATATCCTCAGTTGTTGCAATTGTTTTTTTGTCTTCCTCTTGGTTGTTGCCATCCTTTTGTTACCTCTTTAACTTTTGACAGTTTCTTTTCAAATGTCCTTCTAATCCACAATGGTAACATTTGACTCTATCCCTTGACTTAGATTTACCTCTAGACTTATCTCTGCTTTTGGATTTGTCTGGATTGTTGGAACCTTTAGTTCTCCTCTAACCTCTATGTTCGGTGACAAGAGCTTGACTGCTTTCATTAGCTGTAACTTTACTCCTAGTCTCCTCATTGAGTAGATTGCTCACAACATGGTTTAAGGATAGTATTCCATCTGGAGCAGAATTGGTCACGGACATCACTAAATTATCCCAACTTTTTGGTAAAGAGCTGAGCTACAACATGGATTGAACCTTATCTTCTAATGTAGTTTTCATTGAAGATAACTAATTAATGACACTTCAGAATTGATTCAGAAATTCGACAACAAATTCCCTCTTTATACTTCATGTTGACAAGTTTCCTTATCATGAACAATTTGTTTCTAGCTGTTTTCCAATCATAAAGATCTTGAACCTTCTTCTATAATTCATGGATAGATGTTTCCTCCGGGACATGACGCAATACGTTGAAATCTATTCATTGACAAAAAGTCTCAATGACCTTTCTATTCAACTTGATCCAATCTGGATCTTTCATGTATTTGGGTCTAGCAGTGTCTTCTTCAATTGCTTTATGCATAATTCTTCAATACAAGATGGCATCCATTATGAGTCTCCAATTTAACTAGTTGGACCCATTCAATTTGATCATGGATATTTAAATACCTTCCATTTTAACACAACCATCTTTATGGGACCTGCTCTGATACCATTTGTTAGATCCCGAACAATTATTCGGTAACCTTGTGATATGTTTTAACTAAAATAGATTCACAACAAGTAAAAAATTAATTGAAGAAAAAACATGACACAAAGATTTAATTGGAAACTCTTAAAAGGAAAAAACAACCAGGCACCAATAACTTCACTAATAAATAATGAGAATACAAAATACAAGTTCTCTAAAGTATACCCAAACTTGAAGTATAAACCAATTTTAGGAAACAGTTGGAAACATCTAATTTTACTCACAAGATAAAATCACTCAACTCCCCCTCTTTAATAATCCCTTATTCTCTTGTAGGTATTGAGCTATACAAGAGGAATGAGCTCTTAAATTTGCTTGAAATATTTTGATTTGCAGGGATTGCCTATTTATAGGCAAAGTCTCTAACAATTAGTCAATTGACAGGAAAACACACCAAGGTAAAATATGGGTTAACATATTTAATGCCTTGGTTATTGTTTATGTGCCACGTGGAAAATGAAAAATGCTGCTTGATAAGATATCAAGCAAATCACATGAAAACTTCAGAAATTACGTTAGTGAGAGCTTTTGACACGGTGTTGCAATTTTAAACTTGTTTAGACAAGTCATTTATTAGTTCACACATCAACTTTATCCAAATATGATGTTTGGATCCATGCAAATTATAATAGGGATCAGGTCCCGAGGACCTTTGTTATGCATCAATGACATGCGTCCTATAAACTATTAAAATAATAAAAATTAATAGCATAAAGTAATTATAAGGGACACATGTCATTCATGCATGATAAAGATCCTCAGGACCCGGTCCTTAATATAATTTCCCCTGGATCCATCAATAAGATCTTTCCTTTTCTCTTCATGATTAGACCATAACCTCTTCGAATAAGCGCAGAGAATTGTGAATGAAGTGGCCACTGATGAGAACAAGCATTCATATAATGCAACTTAAGATGCATTTTCGATTTAGGGCTTTTTCATTTGACAAAAATCACAATTATTTCTATAATTACCCAAAATTTGTATGTTTGTGTTTGCAAATTCCACTATATTAAATTTTCCCCATATAGGTCTTACATTTTTGGTAGTTATGCATGACATAAATGTTCAAACGCACAATCAATGATAAACGCAATTAATACTTACATTTGCTATGAAGGATGCCTCAAACTACCATCCTGTGGCTGCCAGAGCTTGCTCGAATTTACTCACTCATGCTTAGAAAGAAATAATTAAGCTTGATTATAAACAAAGTATAGTTCTGGTGTCCTGCAGCTTCAATGCTTTATTTCTGCCACTTCATCAATCCGCGTATCAAGTCACATCACTAATCAGAGAAGATTGCCACATCATCAAAATCACGCAAAAAACTTGCCAGCTGAAAGTTTGTTATTAGATATTTGGGTTAACTTCAAAAAAGTACATTGTGGTATCGGCCGTTTTCAAAAGGGGTTTTGTGTTATTTTGAGTCTCAAAAGGGGGCCTGTAATTTTGAACCGTTATCAAAACAAGGAATTCTTTTAACACCATCAGTTTTGCTGATGTGGCAAGTGACATTTTTGTAAAATCACACAATTAACCTAATTTAATCTAATTTAATTCACTTTTTTTTATCTTTTTCTTTTCTTTTCAATTCTTTTCTTTCCTTCTTCCCTGATTATCTTCTATCACCACTTCGCCAATAGCATGCGGCGCTCCTCTTTTCTTTATTTGCCTTTTCTCCCTTCCAAAGCATCAACTTTAGCTCCGACCTTCATCGCTTTCTTCCTTATAGAAGAAACCGACATATCCCCTATAATTTCTCAGACTAAAATCTCAGGGAAATTAAGCCTCGTAGATGGACTAATAAGTGTATAATTACACTTATTATCATATAAATTTTATACAATAAACACTGTAGTTTTAGTCATTTTTATACTTCATATAAAAGATTTCACGTGGAATGTAGTTATTTTTTATGCAAATGCATATACTAGGTAAATCTTGGGAGTAAAATGAGCTAAAGTGGAATTCTATGAAAAAAGAGTGAAAAGGTGCAAAAAGATGCGTTGAACTTAAAGATTTGGCTTAGGATCGAAGCTGTCAAAGATCGGTGAAGTTATAAGAAGAATTTTGAGTAAAACTCAATTCACGATCGCGACAATCATTCGCGATCGTGACTTATTTACTTCAGAATCAGAAGATTGCCAATCAAAGATTCACGGTCGTGACATGGACGGTTTTCTAGTATTATCTTTTTAACTATCAACTGCCATCAACTGCCATCTAATACCAACGAACAGACACCTATCAAGAGTCAACCAATCATGAAAATGTGCTTATCCATTGTGGATTATATCAAAGCTTCTCAACCACTCACAATGAAGAGATGCAATCTTTCACCAATGGACACAACCCTTCGTTTGGATAGACGCAACCCTTCAAACTCTATAAATAAGGTTCCAAATCTCACAAATTTCATGGTGCATGGTGGCACATGATGCAGTGAGACGGAGGGAAAATATTAGAGTGCATGAGAGAGATATAGTGTGTGTATAGATAGAGAGTTCGCTACGTTCTTAAGCGTTAGCGAGAAAATGTTTAAGTGATTCGAATCCCTATTTCGATCACTAGATTTCTCTATATTCTCGAGCGATTGTTGTATAAGTGTACTTACAAACCACTTATCAATAAAAGTTTTCATTCTTCAATATTCGTTTGTTCGATATTCGTAGAGAATTGCATCCTAGCGGAGGTTCTGTACGGGCCGAGACCGAATTCAAAGCAGACGCAGGAATTGCGGGAATTGACGACTCCCATTAAAGAGTGGATACGGTTTGATCAACTTTAGCTTTCACTTGCATACCTTACAACT
>CATIWQ010096764.1:0-16279 GCA_949673415.1 Euphorbia schlechtendalii | reverse complement strand
AAAGAAGCATAGCATGAAAAAATGGGTGCAAAGTATAAATCTGTAATTCAAAAACATATGGTTAAAAAAAAGAGAAAAAGTGGTATGGAGCATAAAATGCAACCACTAAAAAAAGGGGAGAGTGGTATGGAGTATAAAATGCAACCACTAAGACTGTTTTAGCATCCTAGGTTACCTAAAAATGCCTTGGGATCAAACTTTCCAAAGTGTGCCCTTTGTCCTTTATACTTTATACTATGCTTGAGAGAAGGATATATTCAAGTAAGCATATAACACTTATATGAAGATGCAATTCGGTTAACCCTCCATTAAGAGCAAATGTATGCAACTGAACTATATAAATTGCACATTAATAATTTGTGGGAAATTTCAAACTTTTACTTGAACTTTATGCAATATGGGAATGAAGTACTCACTACGATATTCTTTCGCCAAATGAGGTACGAACTTGAATACTATTTTATACACTTTTGTTGTGTTTACCTTGAGGACAAGGACAAAGTTAACTGTGGGGGTGTGATAAGTGTATAATTACACTTATTATCACAACATTTTCAATTATAAAATGGTTTGGTTTTGTTTCATTTTATACTTCATATAAAAGATTTCACGTGGTATGTGGTTGTTTTTTTATGCAAATGCAGAAACTGGGTAAATCTTTGGAGTAAAATGATCAAAAGTGGAATTCTATGTAAGAAGAATGAAAAAGGTGCAAAAAGATATGTGGAATACAAAGATTTGGCTTAGGATCGAAGCTGTTAAAATTGGCAAAGTTGCGAAGAAGAAACATGAGGAAAAAGACATGTCATGATTGTGACACCCATTCATGGTCATGACTTGTTACTCCTCATAAATAGAAAGTTACAAATCATTATTCACAATCATGACATGTGATTCACGGTCGCAACTTGTGACTGTTATTGGTTATCTCCTTTCAACTACCAACCGCCAGATATCAACGATCAACCACCATCAACTGCAAACTAAAAAGACACCTTTTGGAAGTTAACCAATCATGAAAAGGTGCCTTTCCATTGTAGATAAGGATGAATATTTGCATCCAATCATATTGAAGTGATGCAACTCTTCGCCAATGGACATGACTTCTCGTTTGGATAGACTTAACCCTTCACACTCTATAAATAGGGTTCAAACCCAACAATTTTCAAGTGTGGTGTATGTGTGTGTGTTACATGTGATGCATGATGCATGATAATAGATAGTATGTGTGTGTAGATAGAGAGTGAAAATATCTAGATTTTGCTACATTCAAAGTCTTAGCGAGAAAAATGTATAAGTGATTCGATTCCTATTTCGATCAGTATATTTCTACACAAATTCGAGTGTTTGTTGTATGGGTGTAATTGCAAAGCACTTATCAATAAAAGTTTTCATTCTTCAACATTCTTTTATTCGGAATTCACAAAGAATAGCATCCTAGCAGAGGTTCTGTACGAGTCAAGACTGAATTCAAAGTAGACGGAGGAAGTTGATTGCAAGGTTTTGACTCTACTTATTCTGAGGGCTTATATTTTGTAATGAAGCCCAAAACTTTGTTCCCCACTCTTCTAATGACAAGTTAAGAAGTTTAAAATACGAACAGGTGTTGTCAATACCACTTATCAAATAGAAAAATGGTGACCACTGCAAGTATAAAGTTTCGATGTAGTTTTAAAAGATATCGATCCCGCAAGGAAGGAATTCGGTTCTAAAGACCAACAAGAGTTACGGGGTAAGCGAAAATAGTGAATTTTTATTGGAGGGATTTGGATATAAATGGATGAATCAATAGATGTATGAATAGACCAGAAAAGATAAAAAATATAAAGATATTCCCTAAGAACAAGTTTAGTAGAGAAAAACATGCAAAATCATTGAGAGTATTTCCTACACTAGATAACTTCAACAAATAAGGTTCTAGATGCCCTAATATTCAATAATTCTCCTCAAAGCGACACATGAGATGACTTTTCTAAGTCTAGCGTAAATGAATTATGACACTTATAAGAACATGGAAAACTATATTACTATGCTTAGTACGAGTTGCTCTCACATAACCATATTTAGCAAATTACCATTCCAAAAATGTTTGCTCACTAAACAACATTATAGTTACAGATCTAGCGATTATGTACAGTCTTGTTAATGGTTAATGGTTAACTCTTTTCAACTAGCAACTGCTAGATAACAACGATCAACCGCCATCAACTACCAACCAAAAGGACACCCTTTAGAAGTCAATCAATCATGAAAAGGTGCCTTTCCATTGTGGATGAGGATGATCTTTGCATATAATCAAAATGAAGTGATGCAACTCTTCGCCAATGGACACCACTCTTCGTTTGGATAGACGCAACCCTTTATACTCAATAAATAGCGTTCAACTTCAACCATTTTTGAGAGTTAGAAATTTGGATTGATAGTGTGATACATGTTGGACATGTATATATATATAGAAAGTAGAAATTATATAGATTTTGCTAGTTCAGAGTCTTAGTAAGAAAAATGTTTAAGTGATTCGATTTCTATTTCAATCACTATATTTCTACACAAATACGAGAGTTTTTTGTGTAAGTGTAATTGTAAAGCACTTATCAATAAAAGTTTATTCATAAAGAATAGCATCTTAGCAGAGGTTTTGTATGAGTCGAGACTGGATTCAAAGTAGACGCAGGAATTGCGGGAATTGATGACTCCCATTAAAGAGTGGATATGGTTTGATCAACTCTAGCTTTCACTTGCATACCTTACACTTTACTTTGTTTTCTACTATACTTTCTATTTTGAAGTTTATGATATGTCTATGTGTCATAACGAGTAATTCGTTTTGCGTCATTTGTATTAATCAAGTTATATGCTTTCGAATTAACTTTAAGAGTGATTTCGAGGTTAAAAAGATTGTGTATAATCACTCGATCTGTGATTATAACACTGTTTAGTGAGCCAACATTTTTGGAATGGTAACTTGCTAAATATGGCTATGTGAGAGTGACCCGTACTAAGCATAGTAATATAGTTATCCAAGTTCTTATAAGTTTCATAATTTGTTTACCCTAGACTTAGAAAAGTCATCTCATGTGTTGCTCTACGGTGAATTATTGAATATTGGGATGTCTTGAACCGTATTTGTTGATGTTATCTAGTGTATGAAATATTCTTGATGATTTTGCATATTTTTCTCTCCTAAACTTGTTCCTAGGAAATATCTATATATTTTTCATTTTCTCTAGTCTATTCCTACATCTATCTATTTATTCATCTATCATCAAAACCCCTTCAGTCAAATTATCTAATTTCGTTTACTCCATAACTCTAGTTGGTTTTTAGAACCGAATAGCTTCCCTGTGGGATCAATATCTTTTAAAACTACATCGAAGCTGTATACTTGCAGTGGTCACCATTTTTCTATTTGATAAGCGGTATTGACAACACTTGTTCGTATTTTGAACTTTTATCTTATCGGTAGAAAATTGGGGAACAAGGTTTTTGGCAATGTTACCGAATATAAGCCTATCGGGATGAGAATAGTGAAAATCTTGCGATCATTCCTCGCATTGGAGATTCAAAATTTGAGCAAGTCCACGCAATGGGTTACTATGGGAATAGGCAAACATATGTGCCATCTCAATAAAGGAGTCAAGCTGCTTTATGAGATAACCTTGCATTGGGATCAGGTAAGAATGACCACCATAAACCATAGAGACCACAAAATTAGGTCACCTTGAGACCTCCACAACAAATGGTACCACTTCTGCCGAGAAAACCTCAATAAGAAGTCACGTAACAAAAATAGTTCAATTATTCCACTCAAAGGAATCCCTATGACTTGTTCAATGCTCTCACAAAGAGTACATACAAGAGTTTTGAGACGATTAATGATAAGATATAAGGGCTGCAAGGTAACTTCACCAACCTAGAAATGCAAATGACCCAAATAGTGCTCTCTCTCTCTCCAATATCAAGAACATGGGAAAACTTCAATCTGAAATTAAAGAAATCCCAATGTAGAATGTAAGTGCAATCACCTTAAGGAGAGGAAAGTAGGTGGAGATACCACCACCAAGAGCGAAAGAGGAAGAAGAAATTAAATTACTCCCACAAAACTGAAGAAATAGTGATCTTGACTAAGACCAAGCCCCCTTTCCCACAATGACTTGAGAAGACTAAAAAGGCAAGAAGAAGAGAAGGAAATTTTTTACACTTTTTTCAGAAAAACAGAAGTCAACATCCCATTGCTTGATGTAATCAAGAAAATTCACAGAGTTGCCAAATTTCTCAAAGAGCTTTGCACTAACAAAAAGAAGTAGTAGGACCTAGACAAGGTCTTGATGGGGGAAAATGTTTTTGCAATGATCCAACGCAAGTTACCCCAAAACTAAGGACCAAAGTATGTTCGTAATTTATTGCACCATAGGTCAAGTTGGGGTACAAAAGGCCATGTGTGATCTCAGTTCTTTAATCAATCTCACTCCATCTTCTATTTACAAGCAAATATCAGCCTACCACGAAATGCCTCTCAAAGAGATAAGGACTGTCCTGCAACTCGCTAATCGTTCTGTTATCTAATCGAAGTAAATGATTTTGCTTTTCCAGTTGATTTTTACATTCTTGATATGTGTAATGTAGATAAAAAGGGGAGCACAAATTTACTACTAGGGAGATAATTCTTGAGTAGTGAAAAGACTAAGATTGATGTACACAATGGGTCTCTATCGATGGAATTTGATGGCGAGATGGTCACGTTCGATGTTTATGATTCTATGAAAACCCCAACATAAGACTTTAGTCTTTGTAGAATTGACATCCTTGATCCCATTATACAACGTATATTTTAATAGAATCTCTCTGATGAATTTTTGGTCACCGTGACCAAGACTCTTGACATAGAGAGTCCCGATGACACATGCTTCAATGAGAAAGTGGAAGAAGAGATTCTCAACCTTAACATACTTCCACACATAGAGAGATAGGGATAAAAATTTGATCTTTCCACTTTGAAGAAACTTATTCCTTCCATCACTCAACCATCGGAACTTGAGCTGAAGAGTCTTCCCAATAATTTGAAGTAAACTTACTTAGGGGATAAGGAAACACTCTTGGTGATTATTTTAAGTAAGTTGAGTCCCAACGAAGGAGAAAAAATTGCTCTCTTTACTCCAACAACATAAAGAGGTAATTAGGTAGACTATACCTGACATTAAAGGGATTAGTCCCACCACTTGTATGTAAAAAATAACTTGGAGAAAAACATAAAGACCTACCACCGACCTCAAAGGAGACTCAACCTGCTCATGATGGAAGTTGTCAAAAATGGAGTAATTAAGCTTTTGGAGGCTACCCTAATTTACCCCATCTCTGGTAGAGAATTGGTTATCCCATTTCAAATAGATCCCAAGAAGATAGAGATCACGGTGAATGAAAATAAAGAAGGAGAACTTATCCTGACTAGAGTGAAAAATGGATGGAGAATCTGTATAGACTATAGGAAGCTCAACACCGCAACCAAAGGACCATTTCCCATTCCCATTCATTAATGAAATGGTAGAGAGACTGACAAGAAAGTCTCATTATTGTTGTCTTGGTGGAATGTTAGGATTCTATCAGATCTCGATAGCACTAGAAAACTAGGAGAAAACCACGTCCACATGTCTTTTTGGAACTTTTGCTTATAGAAAGATTCCTTTTAGTCCCTATAATGCTCCCACGACCTTCCAATAATGTATAATAAGTATCTTTTTCTGATTATGTAGAGAGATTCATTGAAGTCTTCATGGATGACTTTACTATGTATGGAAACTCATTTATAGCATGCCTAACAACCTTGGTAAGATCCTTTAATGTTGTATTGAGTCTCAATTTGTACTTATATATGAGAAATGCAATTTTATGGTAGGTCAAGGTATTATTTTAGGTCATGTTATTTCAAAAAAAGGGATAGAGGTAGATAAGGCTAAAATTTATATTATCTAGTCTTTACCTTACCCTATTTCTCTGAAAGAAGTTAGGTCTTTTCTTGGCCATGCTAGTTTTTATCACATATTCATTAAGAACTTCTCAAAGATCACGAAGCCAATGTGTGAACAACTTCAAAAAGACGATGATGGTAGGTCTGGAGATCCTTGTAAGAGAGCCTTTGACATCATTAAGGAGAAAAGCTAGTCCCTACACAAATTCTTGAACCACCAAATTGGTACTACCCCTTTGAGATCATGTGTGATGCAAGTGACAAGGTAGTGGGAGTAGTTTTAGGATAACGAATCAGAAAAGAACATCATGTAATATATTATGACTCCAAGAGTCTTGAAGTAGCTCAAAGGAACTGCACCATTATCGAAAAGAAGCTCCTTGAAATCATTTTTCCTTATGCAAAATTATGTTCTTAACTTCCATGTTCAAAGGTCATTGTATACTTAGATAATGCAGCATTAAGATACTTAATGACCAAGAAGGATGCCAAAGCGAGACTGATTCGTTGTATTCTTGTTTTACAAAAGTTTGACATAAAGATCAAAGATAAGAAAGGGATGAAAAATTTAATCTCATAGGTCATATCAGTAGACTCAGCAACCTAGAGGTACTATAAGAGGTGAATGACAAATTTACCATAGTGAGTCTCTTTACCATCATAAAGACTCCCCGGTATGGTGATATAATCAATTTCATCACCACTGGGAGGTTCCTTGACCACTTCACACATAATGATAAAGATAATATCACCGGGATGATCTCTATCTATGGAGACAAGGGAATGATTTCATCCTAAGGAGGTGTATCATAAGGGAAGAGATCACCAAGGTACTCCAAGCCTATCACACTTAGGCTTATAAAAGTAACGTGGGCCACAAAGAACAACACAATGCATCGTAGGATGTGGATTTTATTAGCCACACATCTTGCGTGACTCCGATATGTAGTGTAAGGATTGTGACAATTACCAAAGGACTGGTAACCTTGGTCATAAACACCAACTTCTAATGACTCCAATATTGGTCGTTTAGATCTTTGACGTATGGGAAATCAATTTCATGGGTCCCTCTCCTCCCTCTTTTGGATTCAATTACATCCTCTTAGTAGTAGATTATGTCTCTAAGTTGATAGAGGCTTAGGCAACAAGAATTGATTATGCAATGACCGTGGCTTACTTCATAAAAATCAACATCATATGTAGATTGTTATGCATGATGTATGCCCTATAGGCAATAAGGGTGATATATATTCATTAGCTATGATGAACAAATAGTTTCAAATTATTGTTATAAACAATAAAGGCATCTTTGTTATTTAACATTGTTTATTTAAATAATATATCTCACTGGTATCATATATATATATATATATATATATATATATATATCTTGCTAGTATCATATATATATATATATGTGTGTGTGTGTGTGTGTGTGTGTGTGTGTGTGTGTGTGTGTGTGTGTGTTTGTGTGTGTGTGTGTGTGTTATTATGTATATGCGCATTGATAAGAAAACGTTCATGAATACTTCATCACATGAAAATGGGAGGACATAGTGGGAGCTCTGTGGAGTGAGAATTGCTCACACTTATTACTATAAATAGTTTAAATATCTCTAGTCATAGTTTCATTGAGATTGAACATCAATGAATTAGATATACTAGCATGTGTACGCTTACTCCTTGGATTAGATCCAAGCAACCGATCTCACGAGTTGATGGTAGTACCTTGAGTTAACACATGAATGTATTCAGGTAATACATTGGAGACCGCTAGAAGATAGACACTCAAAAATAATTATATCCATGTGTTGGTGTCAAGACTTATTGTAGTAGCAGTACAAGTATCCTCAGAATGAGATATTGGTTACCTTGTGTAGGAGTTTCTATACATTAGGTCATACTTATTCATACCCCGATGTTTAGGATGATATGGTTATTATGGGTATAGTGATGATCACTTGTTGGTAAGTTGAGTAATCAAGATGGGATCCATCGCTCTTGATATAGTCATATAATGGGAGTTATACCTTAAGGCCTCTTGTTCAAGAGACACACTCACAAATGTCTTATTAGAGTATAAGACTGGTAGAATAGTTAGTCAATCTTGATACATTATGGTGAGTGGTGTTCTTCGTCAACAAGTCTAATTCCAAGATAGGTACGGCTATTACATAAGCTAATACTTAATCTGAGTTCAATAAACTAGATGGTACTTAACCTGATGGAAGGAGTGTATTGTAGTAGTTACTATTGTAGAACTGGATCAAGTCACAAGGATGTGACATTTCGAGTATCAGGGTATCATGCCTTTGCTAGAAATCTCTTTTGATTGTCTAGAGTTATCGGGTTCCATATCGGTCTGGAACATTGAGCCTAAAGGTTCTCGAATGGGAAGCCAAGATTTGGTCAACCTCTAGCAGCTCTATACTTTGGGTTCCTATGATTTCACTCACTTTAGGTCTTTACTAAACTAAGTAAAGATTTTATAGGCTAGATCTAAACCAAGAATGAGAGGGAAAAGGTCAAACTCAATTCCACGAATTTTTGTCAATCTAAAATGTTAGAAAGAAAGGGGAAAACCAAACCAGTGTGCTGCAAGTGGATCTTGCATGAAATCTTGCAAGAGTTCGCGAGCAAAGCCCACGCGAGCACTAGATGCGATCATCAGCTTGGGGATAGCATGCGCTTCATGGAAGCGCTTGCGGGAAAGCCCCTACATGCTGCAAGCACTTTTGGAGGCCCCTAGGGCTTGCCGTAAGCCTGGGCTGTTGTGGGTGTGCAAGATTTCTCGCAAAGCCAGCAGCGTAGAAGGCAAGCCCATGCGAGGGGCTTGCTTTACATAGTAAGTTGCTTCGTGAGGTTCTCGCTGAGCACCCTGCACATGCTTTCAATTCCAGATGTAATTGGTGCAAAGAATCATTCACACATCAGTTTAGGGGAGCAATTTTTCTCCCTCTTTTGGCTATAAATAGCCTCCTTCCCCCTCTCTTACTAATTTATTTAAGCTCAGCCTTCACTCTGAATTTTGACATCTTTACTTCATGATCTTTTTTCGAGATCCTCCCCAAGTTTCTCCTTTTTCATAAGAATTCTTTTGGAAGTTCATTTATATTTTAAAGAGAGCCTTCTTAATTATATTTTCAAGTTGGTCCTCGAGTGGTCAAACAGCTGCTATCTACCAACGAGTTCTTCCTTAGTGGGAGGGTTTGGTCAATGAAGATTCGTGTAGATCAATCATAGAGGCTGCCCTAGTTTGAAGGCTAGTGCTAATGGAGTACTGCCAAATTACTCTAAGAGAATGCCGCACTATGGGAAGGCACGCATCAACTAGTAGTGTTATTAACTTATATGCTAGGCTTCTTTGAGTTAAGTTTTATAAACAAATGAGCATCTATAGAACATTTCAACTTAGGTTATATCAATCATGGCATTCTTAGGAGATCTTTTAGGGTTAATTTTAAGTTTTATAATTCCACCTTGTAAGTTTGCATATTTAATTACTTTCTTTATTAGCGGCAGTGGTATCCGAACCTGCCTTATTCTATATATGATTGATGATAATATGTTGAAAGGATATTTCAACGAATTAATTAAAGTATGCTATGCATGACTTAGGTTTTAATTCCTGTAATAGAAAATGATGTCATAACTAGATTAAGGTTTTGCTTGAACTTAGTCTAGGTGATTACCATATAAATTAACAATGTTTTGCCACACCTGTAAATTATTTAAATTGAGGGTTGTCTAGTACTTCACTCAATTAAGAGAATGAAATCTTTAAATTATAATTATTTTTGTTCAACAAATCGAATGTCTATGGTAATTTTGGCAAGGATTGGACTTGGCTACTCATTTACTTTAAGTGGGCCTCTCCTACCTGAAAATCTCCATCGATATTAGGTTCAAGTTTACCCAAGGAAATTTTATGACTTTGTTGATATCTAGCATAGGAATTAGATTCTGCATATGGTTTTACAACCTGGATTAAGTTATTAAATTAAAACTTATATACATAGGTTCAAGAACTTAAACATGGACCGACCTTGTTTGTTTTGCATGCTATGTGGAGTCTTGGCATTATTGAATGATTATGATGTACCAGTCTTGAGCATGTTTCCTTAGAATTAATAATTCTAAATGGCGTGGAATTATTATTATCATAACCGTATCCATCATATAAGACCTAGACTAGGGCGAGACTAGCTACACCATTAAAATCCGTATAATAATATTAAGGTAAAATAGTCTTCCCGTTATAAGTTATGATACGAACCTTATTAACTGATGTAAGGACATGTATAACATGCTTTCCCTTAACATGTGTTTGGTCATGAGACTAGACAGGGTTAATGCCTTAACCAAAATGGGTAAGTTGTCCATGTCAGTGGAGCTAATGCTAGATTAGAGACATATTTGAGTAGTCGTACAATTAGGTATGCATGTCTCGAAAAAGAGAACTCAAATGGGCTAGCAATTGCATGAAATTAAAAGTGGATGGGTTCCAACCATTGTTATATTGTTATTGCTTGACCTGCTATAGCGAGGGTCATAATGAATGGTTGAGGATACTACCTACTAAGAAATATTAGTTGGACTAAATTTCCCAAATTCAATAGAAGGGGTTATTTGAATATCGATAAAAATAGTAGGAAATATGTGTTTAATTAATGACCTTATATTAAATGCATGTACATATACTAATGTCTGAACAATGAATCCAAACATAAATCTTCATCTGACACATGACAATAAGTTTATAGGGTCAATTTTGATGACTAGTTCAAAGCTCTTAGATTGGTGCTTGAGAAGAGTAACATGCATTATGTTTTGTATAATCCCAAACCAGTCAATCCTATGATGAGGCTTCTATCAAATAGAAAGAGGCATATCTTACACATTAGAAGGATGCTTTTATAGTGTCACTTGTAATGCTCAAAACCATGACCTTGAAGCTTAAGAAGCAGCATGATGGTTGGGATCTAAAATCGATGTTGATCCATCTCAGGGGAATTCATGAGGGCATGAAGATCGAACGGAATGAAATATTGAAATTCTTCCATGCCTCTAGGAGAAATGATGGTATCTTGGCCACTAAGCATTGCATTGAATACTTTAAGTATTCAAAGAGAATAACTCAGATAGGAATGGAAAGAAATTCCGAGAATGACATACAAACTATGATAGAGAGTCTATCTGATAAATGTTCACCCTTCATGAAAGATTATCTTATGTCGAGAAAGACTAGTAAGACATCTGAGTTTATTAACAAACATAGAATTTTTGAAGATTGTCTGAAGGGTAGATGAACATGTACCTTATCAATCAAGACATGCATAAAGGCTAAGGGTTTAAAACCTATCAATAAGAAGGTAAAAAGTGTGATCATTGAAAAGGAGAAGCCTAAAGGGATATGTTCCATGTGTGGAAGGCCCGGATACTAGAAACGTGATTGCAAAGCTCTGATTTCTAAACAAGTGAAGAAGAAGCCAAGTTAGGCATTTACTTTAGGTATGTTCATGATAGAGAGTTTCTCTACAGTTCCTTATGAGTCTACATGGGTATTGGATATCGGTTGTGGTACTAATATCTATACTTCTATGCATAGGTTGTGGAATATTAGGAGGCTTGCAAAGAGGTAAATGGACCTAAGAGTTGGAAATGGAGCACGAGTTACTACAACAACTTTAGGGACATATAGCCTTAGTTAACTTAGTGGCCTAGTCTTAATTTTGAACAATTGCTACTATATTCCTATTGTCACTAAGAATATTATTTCTTTTGTGCGTGTAATAATAGATGGATTTTGGATTTTATTTTCTAATAATAATAGTCAAATTCATCGTGATAACATTCTTTATGCTTGTGGAATATTTGTTGATGGCATATATGTTTTAGATACTAAAATTGAAATTCTAAATATGAACATTGTTAAGAAATCGAAGTTAGATAATGAGAAACCCTCATACTTATGGCATTGTCGGCTAGGCCATTTAAATATTATTCGCTTAACTAAGTTACACAAATGTGGTGACATGGGCCCAATGGAATGGAATTTAATGGGGCGTACGAACCTTGTTTAAAGGGTAATATGACTAAGAAACATTTCAACGGAAAGGGTCAGCATGTAAAAAGTACTTTGGAAATAATGCATTCCGATTTATGTGGTCCAATGAGTGTTAAGACACATGAGGGTTTTGTCTACTTCATAACTTTTATCAATGATTACTCGTGATATGGTTATTTGTACATAATGAGGCACAAGCTTGAAGGTTTTGAGAAACATAAAATATTTAGAACCGAAGTAGAGAAACAGCTTGGGAAATATATTAAGACCCTTTAATATAATCGAGGTAGTAAATACATAAGCCAAAAGTTTCAAGCTTATCTATGGGATAATTGTATTTTATCCCAATAGACGCCTCCTTATACACCCTACACAATTGAGTGTCAGAAAGGAGAAATCGAACCCTACTCAATATGGTTCGGTCCATGATGAGCTAACCAGAAATCAGCAGATCCTTTTGGGGTTATACACTTGAGAACGCAGTTTATATTTTAAACTGAGTACCCTCGAAATTAGTTGCTCAAAACCATTCAAATTGTGGTATGTTTGGAAACTAGCTTTTTCTCACTTCAGAGTTTGGGGATGTCCTACTTACGTAAAGAGGACAAGTTGAGATAAGCTGGGTGCTAAGTGTTACAGGTGTCTCTTTGTAGGTTACCCAAAGGAGACTATGGGTTATACCTTTTATGATCTCAAGAAAAAAAATGTACTTGTTTCTAGAAATGCTCAATTCCTCGAGAAGGAGCATGTGCTCGTGAAAGCTAGTGGGAGTAATCTTGAGAAACTCACTATAGAGGATCAAATAGATAATCAACTAATTGTTCCTCCAAATGTTATACAAGAAAGTGTAAACATGGAACAACCTATTACAACATTGACATTGCATAGGTCAGGTAGGACTCCATTCGCTCCCGAGCAATACGGTTATTTCATCATTGATGATAAGCATAGCTTCCTCATGGAAGATGATGAGCCCAAGACTTAAAAGGAGGTAATGGGAGGCTTAGAGTTTGACAAATGGTTTACAGCCATGAAGTCAAAGATGGACTCCATGTATGAAAATCAAGTTTTGAACTTGGTTGAAGTTCAAAGTGGGATTAAGCTCATAGGATGTAAGTGGGTTTTCAATAAGAAAACTGACATGGATGGTAATGTGATTACCTATAAATCAAGGCTAGTTGTAAAAGGTTACAGTAATAAAGAAGATATTGACTATGATGAAACATTTTCATCAATGGCCATGTTAAAGTCTATTAGTATAATCCTTGCCATCATTGCACATTACGATTATGAGATCTAGGAGATGGATGTGAAAACAACATTCCTTAATTGGATGTTTATAGGGATGTATATATGATATAACCCGAAGGTTTTAAATCCCAAGATGGCTCGATGGTGCGCAAGTTACAAAGGTTCATTTGTGTGCTTAAGCAAACATCAAGTAGTTGGAATATTAGGTTTGACAAGACAATCCGAGAAATTGGTTTTGTGTCAAACACTAACGAGCCTTGTGTATATAAGAAGGCTAGTGGGAGTGCAATCATTTTCCTAGTATTATATATCAATGGCTTATTACTGATAGGAAATGATGTTCCTTTTCTTCAAACTATAAAGTCATGGTTGTTAAAGAAGTTCTCCATGAAAGACCTTGGAGAGGCAGCTTTTATACTGGGTATAAAGATCTATTGTGATAGATCCAAAAGGTAGCTAGGTCTTTCTCAAAGTATATACATAGCCAAGTTTTTAGCTAGATTTAACCTTGAGTATTCAAGAAAGGGTTATCTCCCCATGTCTCATGGGATTAACCTTTTTAAATCTAAGTGTCTGAGAATACAAGAGGGAAGACTATGCATGAATGGAATACCCTATGCTTTAGTGATAGGATCCATCACGTATGCTATGGTATGGACTCGGTCTAATGTTTCACATGCATTGAGCATCACAAGCATAATTAAATCTAATCCATATGATAAGAACTTGATTGACTTTGAAATTATCCTTAACTACTTATGAAGGACTGAGGATATGTTTTTAGTTTATGGAGAAAGTGATCACTTTGTGAAGGGATACATTGATGCAATTTTTAGTTTGACAAGGATGCTTATAAGTCTCAGTCAAGTTATGTGTTTATGTTAAATAGAGGGGAAGTTGTTTGTAAAAGTTTCAAATAGGATACAACTAACGATTCAACCACTAACTTTGAGTATATAACTGCTTCTAGAGAAGCTAAGCAAGCTGTCTAGTTAATGGGATTTATTGGTGATCTCTGTGGGGTTTCCAGCATTGTAAATCCTATAACGGTCTATTGCTTTAACAATGAGACTATTGCTCAAGCAAAGGAACCATGGTCTCATTAGAGAAACAATCATGTACTCAGCAAATACCATATCATTTAGGAGATAGTAGTTGGAAAAGATTACATCCATACAGATCAGAATATAGCAGATGGGCTAACGAAGCCATTGACTCAGGTTAAGCATGACCAACATGTTAACGACTATGGTATGAAGAACATAGGCAATTGGCTCTAGTGCAAGTGCTAGATTGTTAGACATGATGTATGACCTAGAGGCAATTAGGGTGATATATCTTTTTTAGTTATAATGTACAAACAATTTCAATTTATTATTATTAATAATAATGGCATCTTTGTTATTTATCAATGTTTATTAAAATTATGTATATCTATGTGTGTGCGTGTTATTATGTACTTACGCATTTTTAAGACAAAGTCTGTGACCACTTCATAGACTAAAAGTGTGAGGACATAGTGGGAGCTATATGGAGTGAGAACTGCACACACATGTTACTATGAATAGTCAAAATATCCCTAGTCATAGATTCATTAAGACTGGACATCAATGAAGCGGATAGATTAGCATGTGTAGGCTTACACCTTTGATTAGATCCCTGTCTTGGTAGGATATACATGTATTTTATTTCTATTACTATGAAATTCATAAATGATGTAGTTAATAAATGAAATAGTTAATGGTGGGGTTACCATTATCCTTTTTGTAGTGACGAATCTTGTATGTGTTCCTAAGAAAAGGAATTTGTCCATTTTTTTGGGTCTCAAAGGGGTGTGGAAACACATAAGAACTCTTGAATGGAAATGGAAAAGGTATTCATGTAATACATTAGAGACTGTTATTAGACAGACACTCAGAAATAATTATATCCATGTGTTGGTGTCAAGTCTTATTGTAGTAGTAGTACAATTATCCTCAAACCAAAGATACTAGTTACCTTGTGTAGCAGTTGCTATACTTTGGGTCATACTTATTCATACCCTGGTGTTTAGGATGATAAGTGTGATTACATGTGTATTGATCACTCGTTGGTAAGACAAGTAGTCAAGATAGGATCTATCACTCCTGATATAGTGATATAGTGGGAGTTGTACCTTAAGGCCACTTGTTTGAGAGACACACTCATCAACCTTTGATAAGAGTATAAGATGATAGAATAGGTTTCTAGTCAATCTTGATACATTATGGTGAGTTGTGTTCTTCGTGAACAAGTCTAATTCCAAGATAGCTATGACTATTACATGAGCTAACACTTAATCCGAGCTTAATAAACTAGATTGTATTTAACCTGATAGAAGGAGTGTACTATACTTGTACAATTGTAGAACTAGATCAAATAACAAGCACATGACGTTTCTAGTATCTGAGGATCATACGCCAAGGCTAGAAAGCCCATTTGATTATCTAGAGTTATCAAGTTCTATATTAGTTTAGAACATTGAGCCTAAAGGTTCCTGTCCGCAAGAATTTGGCTATACTCATTCCGAAAGGCTTATCCCCGGCAACGATACCAAAAACTTGTTCCCCACTTTTCTACTTATAATATAAAAGTTCTAAATATGAACAGGTGTTGTCAGTACCGCTTATCAAATAGAAAAATGATGATAACTGCAAGTATACAGTTGCGATGTAGTTTAAAAAGATATCGATCTCACAAGGAAGGAATTTGGTTCTAAGGACCAACTAGAGTTACAGAATAAAAGAAATAAGATAAATTGTAAGGTTTGGATGATAGACTAATGAATAGACAGATGCATGAATAGATTAGAGAAGATGTAAACTATATAGATGCTCCCTAAGAACAAGTATAGTAGAGTAAAATATGCAAAGTAATCAAAGTTGTTTTAAACACTAGATAACTTCAATAAACACGATTCTGGACACCCAAATATTCAATAATTCACCACAGAGCAAAACATGAAATGACTTTTCTAG
>CATIWQ010096761.1:0-11481 GCA_949673415.1 Euphorbia schlechtendalii | reverse complement strand
ACACTTTCATTAACCCCGAAACTACTCTTAAAGTTAACTCAAAAGCATATAACTTGATTAATATAAAAGACTCAACACGAAATACACATTATGACACATAGACATATCATAAACTTTGAAATAGAAAGTATAAGTAGAAAAAAAGTAAAGTTGTAAGATTTGTAAGTGAAAGCTAAAGTTGATCAAACCGTATCCGCTCTTTAATGGGAGTCATCAATTCCTGCAATGCCTGCCTTTACTTTGAATCCGATCTTGACTCATATAGAACCTCCGCTAGGATGCTATTCTTTGTGAAAATCGAACAAACGAATGTTGAAGAATGAAAACTTTTATTGATAAGTGCTTTGCAATTACACTTATGCTCGAATATGTAGAGAAATCTAGTGATCGAATAAGGATTCGAATCACTTATACATTTTCTCGCTAACGATTATGAACGTAGCAAAATCTAGACATTTTTTTACTCTCTATCTATGCATACACATGCACTATAACACACAGATAATCACTCACAATCCATGCCACGAAATTGGTGAGTTTGGGGCCCTATTTATAGAGTACGAAGGGTTGCGTCTATCCAAACAAAGGGTTGTGTCCATTAGTGAAAGATTGCATCTCTTCATTATGATTGGTTGAGAAGCTTTGATTTAATCCATAATGGATAGGCACCTTTTCATGATTGGTTGACTTCTGATAAGTGTCTTTTCGTTGGTAGTTAATGGCAGTTGATCATGCTTATCTGGCGGTTGGTAGTTAAGAAGATAAAAATAGAAAACCGTCCAAGTTGCGATCGTGATAGATATGTCGTGACCGTGAATCTTTGATTGACAGACTTCTATTCTGAAGAAGAACAAGTCACGATCGCGAATGATTGTCACGACTGTGAATTGCATTTTTCTTCATAAATCTCCTTGCAACTTCACCGATCTTTAACATCATCGATCCTAAGCCAAATCTTTGAGTTCCATGCATCTTTTTTGCACCTTTTACACTTTTTTTATCAGAGAATTCCACTTTTGTTCATTTTACTCCTAAGATTTACCTACTATCTGCATTTGCATAAAAAACAACTACATACCACGTGAAATCTTTTATATGAAGTATAAAAATGACTTAAACTATAGTGTTTAGTGTGTAAAATTATAATGATAATAAGTGCAATTATACACTTATCATACCCCCACACTTAACTTTTGCATTATCCTCAAGGTAAATTCAACAAAAGTGTATAGATTGGTAAACAAGTTCGTACCTCATTTGGCAAAAGACTATTGCAGTGAGTATCACATTCCACGTTGCAAAAGATTTCAAGTAGAAGTTCAAAATTTCCCACAAATTAGTAATGTGCAATTTATATAGCTTAGTTGCATACCTTTGTTCTTAATGGAGAGTCAACCAAATCGCATCTTCATATAAGCGTTATATGCGTACTCGAATATTACCTTCTCTTAAGCATAGTATAAAGTATAAAGGACATAGAAATCACACTTTGATTAATTTTCTCTCAAGGCATTTTTAGGTAACCTAGGATGCTAAAACACTCTCAGTGATTGCATTTTATGCTCCATACCACTCTCCCCTTTTTTCAGTGGTTCCATTTTATGCTCCATACCACTCTCTCATTTTTTTTCTTTTAAGCATAAGTTTTTTGAAGTAATTTGTACTTTGCACCCATTTTTCATGCTATGCTTTCTTTTCTTTTTTTTCACTCAATGAATGATTGCAGTTTCTGCTCCATACCATTCCTCACCCTTTGCATAACTCATTGGTTATCCTCTCTTTCTTTTGATTTTTCATTAATACGCTCATCCTTTATTGATTAATTTCAAAGTATTATGACTATAGTTTCCTAATACTTTAAACACACTTAATACTTATAGGACCTATTCGAGATTTGCATCTAAAACTCATAATAAGAATACCATTATATATTACTCCACTTAAACTTATCGGAAGCATTAAACTAAAACTATACAACTTATACTAATTCATGTTGCATTGAAATATATATCAAAATTTACTTGAAATGTTGCTCTTGAATGTTACTCACCACTCATTCTTGCCAAAATGATAAATGTTGTGCTAATAAAGCTCAAATTCAACATGCGCTGATGTTTTGCACTAACATCAAACTTGTAAATACCTAACACTCACAATAACCTTGGACAAATGTTAGTAAAGTATAAGAAATGATAATGTATTAATTGATAAAAATATCAAGAAAATTTTTCAAATTCTTTGATTTTTCATTTTTATTCAATTTTTTTTTATTTTATGGGATTTTTACAAATGCCCCCCCCCCCACACTAAAGAACACAATGTCTCATTGTGAGAAATTTTTATAAAATATGAAAAACTAAACAAACAACTAACTAGTCTAAAAATTTGAAAAAGAAAAGTAAGATAAGTATAAACTCGTTTTTATTGAGAAGGAGAATCCAGGCCCATGTTGTGATCGCGATTGCTTGTCGTGATCGTGATTTCCTTCAAAACAAGAATAGAAGATTTTGTTGTATAATGTCACGAGTGCGAGATGTATATCGCGGTTGCGAACTTCTTTATTTATTCAAATTCTTTAAATTTTAGACTTTGTACCTAGAAAAACATAGAAAACAAACATATTAAATATAATTGCCTTTCCCGGACAATTCGATCTCTAGAACACACTTGCCTTCCTCAGCAATGGCTCCAAAAACTTGTTCGCCACTTTTCTACTGATAAGTTTAATAGTTTGTTCACAAGATTCGGCTATAGATCAATAGTGCCAAAAACTTGTTCACGAAAATATATAGGTGTTGTTAGTACCTGTTATCAAATAGAAAAAATGATGATAACTGCAAGTATACAGCTGCGATGTAGTTTTAAAAGATATCAATCCCACAGGGAATGACTAGTTCTAAAGATCAAATAGGGAAACAGAATAAAATGAAAATAAAATAAAATAATGTAAAGTTTAGGAAAGGAGAATTGGAATGATGGATGAATAGACAAATGTATGAAAAATTAGAAAAGATAAAAAGTATATAGATTTTCCCTACGAACAAGTATAGAAAAGAAAATATGCAAAATCATCGAAGTTATTATGTTCACTAGATTAATTTAACAGACTCAGTTCTAGACACTCAAATATTCAATTATTCACCGCAGAGAAACACATGAAATGACTTTTCTAAATCTATTATAAACGAATTAAGACAATTATATAAACTTGGACAACGTCAATACTATGCTTAGTATGTGTCACTCTCACATAGCCATATTTAGCAAGTTACCATTCCAGAAATGTTGGCTCACTAAACAGCATTATAATCACAGATCTAGTGATTATACACAATCTCATTAACCTTGAAACTACTCTTAAAGTTAACTCAAAAGCATATAGCTTGATTAATATAAAAGACTCAACACGAAATACACATTATGACACACAGACATATCATAAACTTTGAAATAGAAAGTATAAGTAGAAAACAAAGTAAAGTTGTAAGGTTTGCAAGTGAAAGCTAAAGTTGATCAAACCATATCCACTCTTTAATGGGAGTCATCAATTCCCACAATGCCTGCGTCTTCTTTGAATCCGATCTCGACTCATACAGAACCTCCGCTAGGATGCTATTCTTTATGAATATCAAACAAATGAATGTTGAGGAATGAAAACTTTTATTGATAAGTTCTTTGCAATTACACTCATACAACAAATGCTTGAATATGTAGAGAAATCTAGTGATCGAATAAGGATTCAAATCACTTATACATTTTCTCGCTAACACTTATAAATGTAGCAAAATCTAGACATTTTTTTACTCTCTATTTATGCATACACATGCACTATAACACACATAATCACTCACAATCCATGCCACGAAATTGGTGAGTTTGGAGACCTATTTATAGAGTACGAAGGGTTGCGTCTATCTAAACGAAGGGTTGTGTCCATTGGTGAAAGATTGCATCACTTCATTGTGATTAGTTGAGAAGCTTTGATTTAATCCATAATGGATAGGAACCTTTTCATGATTGGTTGACTTCTGAGAAGTGTCTTTCCATTGGTAGTTGATGGTGGTTGATGGCGGTTGATCATGCTTATCTGGCAGTTGGTAGTTATGAAGATAAAAATAGAAAATAGTCTAAGTCGTGACCATGATAGATATGTCATGACTGTGAATCTTTGATTGGTAGACTTTTGTTCTGAAGAAGAACAAGTCACGATCGCGAATGATTATCGCGACTGTGCATTGCATTTTTCTTTAGAATTCTCCTTACAACTTCACCGATCTTTGACAGCTTCGATCCTAAGCCAAATCTTTGAGTTCCACACATCCTTTTGCACCTTTTTCACTCTTATTTAATAGAATTCCACTTTGTTCATTTTATTCCCGAGATTTACCTTGTATCTGCATTTGCATCAAAAACAACAACATACCACGTGAAATCTTTTATATGAAGTATAAAAATGACTTAAACTATAGTGTTTAGTGTGTAAAATTATAATGATAATAAGTGTAATTATACACTTATTTGACTCCCCATGCTGTGTGAACTCCCTAGTGTGGACTCCCCCATATTGAGTGGATTTTCTTCAATCAGCTTTACTTCCCCATACTTAAAGAAATTTTCATTAAGTCTTAGGACTTTATCTTACTTTAACTTTTCTTCGAGGTTGTTCTTTTTGTTAATTCCTGCAATAGTTCAAGCAGAGATAACATAGCAAAATATACTAAGTTAAGAGGATTTTAACTTTTGAGTAGAACAAACTTGAATTTTCATTGATAACAAAAACTTAGCTAGTACACAAATTGTGTTCTGCACTAAGTGATTACATTTTAGTGCTATTACAAGTTTGTAACTATTCTAAATCTATCTACAAAACTGAGAAAAAGATGGTCCTTCTCCTTTTGGATAACTTCTTTGATGGTGTTGTTGATGTTGTGATAGTTGTTGTTAAGACTTTTGCTGATATTAAGGTTGAGGACATTGAGTTTATTGTGATAGTGAATGATGATATTTTTGTGTAGTCCTCATTGCATCTTCAACTTCTTTCTCCCCCTTTTTTTATCTATCCTTTCACAATTGTTTCAAGACACATATTAAAGGAGTCAAGAGCATACTGAAAGTCCTCTTGCTTCCCTATGATTGCCGGAGAAATCTCTTGCTCAAGCTGCTCTTTTTCCATATTGAGTTTCTCGAGAAGTAGATGGTGACACTGGGTGAGATGAGCGATCTGATCTAACCCTTGATATGCAAACTATTTAAAGAATTATAACAAACCTCTGAAATCTGAAGCAAAAAATGTTATTTTCAACTTGACTTCCATGTCAATGATCCTAGGACATAAATTATTCATGGTCTTCTTTGTGAGTTCAATATCCCTTGAGTCATACATCTCGGTGGTAACCAATTGATCTATATTCTTTTGCATATAAAATATATGATCCTTTTGGAATTTAATTTCTTATGCACTGAGACTGTTATCTGGGCTTAGAGACTCGGTTGGCTTAGGAAAGAGTTTACCCCTTGTATTAAGGTGAGTTTTCTGAGTCTTCTTCACCGAATCATTGGTGTTATCATTAATAACTTTGGAGGCTGACTCAAGCTTATCTTCCAAAACATCTAAGTTTAACACAGCTTTGTCCATTTTCTTTGCAATCACATCAATGGTCCTAAGAACTCTATCAACCTTCTTATCATAGCTTATTATAAGCTTGGACATACTTACCATCAGCTTGCACATGTTGTGTCAAAGATCCTCATGTACTTCAACTTGCTTGGATAGCTTGCTGAGCTTATTACCAATGTTCCTCTTTATGTTGGCTTGTTCTTCACCAAACTTATGAAACAGAGTAGCTTGAGTTGCCAAAGTGGCATTCAAGGTACATAGAAGCTCTACACCAACATCTATACTACCCTTCATCTTTCCTACTACTACATTAGTAATAATAGTAGACATGGGGATAGAGGAGACAAATGCAATAAGGTGAGCTGTAAAATCAAAGAGTCTAGTTAGAATTAGTGCCATCTTGTCCACTAGGCTCTTTACGCTTTCTTTTGCAAGATGGTTGTGAATGGTGTACAAACTTCCTTAAATATTCTCATATTCTTTGTAATAGACCAATTGAAAGGGAATACGTGAATGCTCAACAAACTCCCTGAGCTTGGCCTTTGATTTGGTAGACAAGTTCGTCAATTCCAAAGTTAGTAGCACATTGCTTACTACTCCATCCAACTTTGCATCAGTTTTGAGAGTTGGAAATTTCTTCCTTGCCAACTCCCTAACTTGAGCAAAGATTGATTAGTTAGCCAAGTCCTCTTGGTTTGGATTGCTGCTGGAGGGAGTTACTTCACTAGCTATAAACTTTACCTTCGTAACATCCTCACTTGCTTTTCCTTACTGAGCGAAGTTCTCAGCTTCAGGAACTTCTCCAATCAAAGGTATTAAAGGGGTAGATGTTGGTTTAGAAGAAAGGTTAGGAGAATAAGTATTTTGTACAAATGAAGAATTAGGGATTGGTTTAGATTTTACAAGAGAAGGAACTATGGTAGTTAGAGTGTTTGGAGGAGGTGAAGAATGGTTTGGAGAGGAAGGAGTGTATATAGGGGAATTTACAGTTTTAGGTATATGGGAAGGAGAATTTATAGCAGAAGTAGGAATTTGGGAATTTACAAAAGGAGGGATTTCAAGATTTACAGAAGAAGTGGGTGTAGGATTTACGGAAGAAATGGGGGTAAGATTTATAGGTACCTGGGGGTTGGCTGATTGACCTAAGGATGTGTCAGGCTCAAGTAACTCAACCTGAGTTGGAAGTGACTTAATCTGAGTTTCAATTAGGCTAGGGATGATAAAGTCTAGAAGAGCATGTTCCTCTTTCCTCATTATTGCTCACCACTTGGACTTTTTTCTTCATTGGGAGAGTAGTGGCACATCGCTTATGCTAAGTGTCCCTTATTTTGGAGATCAATTCTTCCACATTAGCAGCTACAGCATGATTGATGGTTTTGGGGTTTTCTTTTCCTTTCTTTGAGCTCCCCTGTCCCACATCACCTTAGCTTCATCAAGCTTGCGCTTCCTCTGGCGTAGATTTTCCTCTTGCTCTCTAGCATCTTCCTCCTCTTTAGCCTTTTGTTTCTCCATAGCTTCCCTCTAAGTGCTAGTTTTTAACTTCATCTTATTCCTTTGCATGGCTTGAGTTTGGGTAAGCGAATCTCCTACCCTTGTTTTTGCTAGGCTTGCTCGAACTCTTTGAGAACCAATTTTTTTTATTTTAGAGTGGTGGGAGCAGAGATAGTAGAAATCTACTCCTACTGAGTAGAGAGGGGAACATCATCTGCTGTTCCCTCGCTGGTGCCTTCAAAATCTACCATGGAGGCATCATCATCTTCCTTCAGCATAACTTTGGGAAACATAGTCGGTTCCACCTTTACCTTCTTTGGCTTAAGGTCATGAACCTTAGTTTAGTGGGTATGGACTTGTTTGTTCTTTAGTTTGCTGAAATAGCTCATGTCCAGCCTTCTCTTCAGAGGAACCAATATCTCGCCTGGTCTATCCATGAAGGATGAGACATCCAATCGCACGGCCTTATGAGGGCGGTGATCAAATACCTGTAATGGTAGATGGTAGTGACTTTGGTTAGGTGATGAATAATCAACACTGGCCAGTTAAGTTGCTTACCTTGTACCATATGGCAGACCATGCTCCTCTCAATTTATGTGTAGTTGCTTAATGATCTTATCTTAGGCAGAATAAATTTCACCAGCAGTTCATGATAAGTCCTAGCTTCCCAGCTCATCCTAGAGGAAGATATCTCTCCATATCCGTAATTAGCAAGGAGTTCCCAATCCAATGAGACAATGACTTGTTCTTCATCTCTAGTTCTTCTCAAAGAAGTGCCCTTTAATAGCATGTTGAGAAGACTTCCCACCATCTTCGCATAAATAAGGTGGGAGACATTATTGATCTCTACCATTAGCATATCGTTGTACCCTTGGATAGAGTACAAATTACCATAAAAGCTCTGGATCAAGCTTTTAATAGTAGGTCCTTCTAATAGTAGAAATTGGTTGAGATTTTTCTACTTAATATTGTGAAGAAATTTGTTCTTCAACAGTCCTTCATAATCCACCTCGAATACAAGGCTAAAGTCCCGATTCTGCGACCAATCGATCTTGGTGAAGATAGTTCCATGAGAAAAAATGATCCTTTTAGTGTGCATCAATGTTCATGATCATAATCTTCTTGGAGTTGGCTTGAAGGATAAAAAGTTTCTTAGTGATCACCATTACAGTTGAGATAATTGAGATATGAGAGAAATTTAGGGTTTTTTTTGCAAAAAAGCTTGAGTTTTTAAAATTATAGGTAACATTCTCTCTCCATCATACTAATGGTTATATAGGCTCTTCAACTTGCAAATGATACGTGGCGTTCGCAAAACACAAGATGAAAAATGAACATTGAGATTAACAAGGATTTAACAGACATAATAAAATGGTTAGTTTTGATTTCAAACGGTTCCATTTCAAAAACACCCTTTGGATAAAGTTGTTTTTGAGTTTTAACCCCAAAATATAATCTCATATCGTTACTTTAAAATATAAATGGTGTTAAATACTTGTTACCTCTTTCGACTGAGTTGATATTTGATTTGCAACACTTAGCCAAATTTCTTTTATTTTCTTCACATGGGGTTCTTCATTGTAATTAGCTGCCTAAGAACATTGAACTGCTCCTTTGCCAAATGTTTGGTAAATATATCATCTCATTGCTCTTCTGAAGGAACATACGTTAACTTTACATTTTCCCTTAGCATATGATCCCTTATGAAGATATGTCTTATATTGACATGCTTCATCTTGCTATATTGAACTGGATTCTTGGATAGGTCAATTGCGCAATAGAAGTTATACTATTGCTTAATCCATAGTAGTTATACTACACAACTTCCTTCCACCATGTACTCAGCGCAATAGAAGTTTGGTTCTTGCTTTACAAAGAAACAAGGCATTCTCTAAGGAAATGGCATCCTTCTATGGTGCTTTTCCTGTCGAGCTTGTCTTTGCCATAGTCAGCATCTATGAATCCTCTAGGAGTGAAATATGAGCTTTTAGGATACCAAATACCTGCATCAAGAGAACCTTACAAGTATTAGAGAATTCTCTTAATGGTTCCTAAGTGAGATACTCTGGAGTCATCTTGATAACGTGTGCAATAGCACATAAAATATTGAATGTCAAGCCTATAGTAGTTAAGTAAAGGAGAGAAGTAATAATATCTCGGTAGAACTTGATGTCTATAGGCTTACTAGCTTCATCCTTACTCAAGATTGTATCAGTGGCCATGGGAGTGGACATAGGCTTCGAATGCTCCATATCAATCTTCTTCAAAACCTCTTTGGCATACTTCGCTTGGGTAATGAAGATTCCATCTTCAACTTGCTTGATCTGCAGTCCAAGAAAAAACTTAAGCTCTCCCATCATTGACATTTCAAATTCGCTCTTCATTTGCTTACTAAACTCCTTACATAGCTTCTCATCAGTTGCTCCAAAAATGATATCATACACATAAATTTAGATAAGCAACACATCTTTTCTCTTTCGCTGGATAAACGGAGTCGTATCCGCTTTCCCTCTTTAATAACATTTGCTGATAAGGAAATTGGTTTGCCTCTCATACCATGCTCGAGGAGCTTGCATCAATTCGTAAAGAGCTTTCTTCAATTTGAAGACATGATACGAATTCTTTGGATCTTCAAAGCCTGAAGGCTAGCACACATAAACTGCCTATTGAATAAAGCCATTTAGGAATGCACTTTTAACATCCATTTGAAATAATTTAAAGTTCATATGAGATGCGAAAGCACATAGAATCCTAATTGCTTTAAGCCGAGCAACAAGAGCATAAGTTTCATCAAAATCTATGTCTTCTTGTTGATTATAACCTTGAGCAACAAGCCTGGCCTTGTTTTTGACAACAACGCCATCTTCATCAAGCTTGTTCTTGAAAACCCATTTGGTGTCGATAATTGGTTTTCCTTTGGACTTTGGAACTAGATCCCAAACATCATTGCATTTGAACTGATCCAACTCCTCTTGCATCGCGATCATCCAATATCATCTGCTCTTACATCTTCTAACTTCTTGGGTTTAATCAATGAGATGAAAGCTAGATGGCTCATCAATATGCTAAGCTGACCTCGTGTCATGACTGGATAATCAACATCATCAACAATACTATCGAAAGGGTGATTGTGATGAGTCCTAATATCTCTTGTATGACTGGATCTACAATGGGAGTCTCTGTGCTGGTGTGAGCGGGTGACACGGAGCGGTGGGCCGAGAGCACGCGGAGGTTCATAGGCGCGGTCCACCGGGGTGTTTTGAAAAAGAGAAGGAAAGGCACCGGATTTGGAACCCGGAAAAAAGGTCAAAAAGAGAAAAAGGCGAAAACGTTTAAGATCGGTTCGAACCCGAATCTGCCGTCTCTCAGTGTGGAGTCGCCACCTGGATTAGCTCTTTCCAAGAATTAGAGTCCTGTGAGGCTTAACGTCCGGGGGACGACTCACCAAGACACAGAGATTCGGGTCCGTGAGAAGTTGCTTATTTCTTATTGGATCACATTAAATTACATCTACAGAAAACCGTTTTCTTTTAATTGTTCATATTCGCACTTATGTAATTTTTGGAGTTAAATACATGATTCACGTATTGCGAAATATAAACCATTCACAAAGCGGAAAAATAAACCATCCCCAAAACCGTAAGTAAATGCGGAAAGTAAATGCAGAAAAATGAATATTACAAGGCTTCAAAAATCTGGGGATGCAACCACCCGCTACCCTATTAATTACATTTTCTGTAATATGTGCAATACCCGAAGGAAAATAAATCCTAAACATACATCTAACCTGCATCCACAAAGGTTAGCACAGGGGATATATCACGTATGCTCGATTTGATTTTGGTGAGGCCCGTGTGGCCCAATTAAAACATCGGCGATTTAAAGTTGTTAATTTAGATAAAAACATTTCATTTTTATTTACATGTATGTTGGTCAATTTTATTAGTGACAATGACCGCATGGCAAATAATGAGGTCTGTTATCCGGGAATATGTTTTAATTCCCTTCGTTGGGGTATTCTAATACAGAAGTTAAAAAGAAATAAAAGAAGAAGAAGGAGAATTACAACATTATTTACAGTAAAATAAATATACTCCTAGGTCAAAAATAAAATTTAAAAAGGAAAGAAGATGAACATGGGATTTGCAGTTCTAAGAACTCAGAGGCTTTACCCTTTTGGCGTGAATCCACTTCGGCGTGTCCGTTAGATCTCCGGGAGCATTCCTCGTTCGTTTTTGTAGTTTAGGTGATTTAATGTGAAAAGGTTGATATAAAAAATCCAAAAATCTCCGTTTAATTCTTGGATTTTTAATGTAATTTAATTAAAAAAAGATTGTTTTGTTGGAAAATAAAGTGTTTATTTATCCAAAAGA
>CATIWQ010096739.1:0-12593 GCA_949673415.1 Euphorbia schlechtendalii | reverse complement strand
AGTAGTCATGGACTTTGTATTATCAATGCGCGTATACATATAACACACACACACACACACTCTATATATATATATATATATATATATATATATATATATATATATATATATATATATATATATATATATATAGTGTGTGTGTGTGTGTGTGTTTGTGTGTGTGTTATACGTACTCTCAAAATCAACTATATACTCAGAATCAGTGGTATACTTAGTTGCTTCAGAAGCAGCTATATACTCAGAATCAGTGGTTGAATCGGTAGTCGTATCTTGTTTGAAACTTATCCAAAAAACTGCCCCTGCATTTAACATAAACACATAACCTGACTGGGACTCATAATAGTCCTTGTCAGATTGAAAACTCACGTCAGTGTATCCAATGCTTGTCAGATTGAAAACTCACATCAGATTGAAAATTCATAGAGAGATCACTTTCTCCATGAACCAAAAACATATCCTTTGCCCTTCGTAAGTACTTGAGGATAGTTTTAACAACCATCCAATGCTTGTTACTTGGATCATATTGAAATATGCTCGTGACACTCAACACATGTGAGATGTCAGGCCGAGTGAATACCATAGCATACATGATGGATCCTATCGCTGAAGCATAGGGTATTCCATTCATGCACAGTCCCTCCTCTTGTATTCTTGGAAACTCAGATTTATAAAGGTTAATCCTGTGAGACATTAGGAGATAACCCTTTCTTGACTGCTTAAGGTTAAATCTAGCTAAAACCTTGTCTATGTATTTACTTTGAGAAATACCCAACAGCCTTCCAGATCTATCACGGTAGGTCTTTATACCTGGTATAAAAGTGGCTTCTCCAAGGTCTTTCATAGAGAACTTATTTGGCAACCATGACTTCACTCTCTGAAGAAAAGGAACATCATTTCCTATCAATAATATGTCATCGACATATAATACAAGGAAAACGATCGCACTCCCACTAGCCTGATTATATACATAGGGCTCATTAATGTTAGATACAAAACCAAATTTTGGGATTGTCTCGTTAAACTTAATATTCCAACTCCTTGATACTTGATTTAGTCTATAAATGGACTTTTGCAACCTGCATACCATTGAGCCATCCTGGGATGTAAAACCTTTAGGTTGTATCATATATACATCCATATCGAAATTCCTGTTAAGGAATGATAGTTTCACATCCTTCTGCTAAATCTCATAATACCTAATGAGCAGCGATGGCAAGGAGTATTCTGATAGACTTTAGCATGGCCACTAGTGAAAAAGGTTTCATCATAGTCAATACTGTTGGACCCAGTAAGGGTGTAAAATAGGTTAGAGGGGGGGTGAATAACTCTTTTTCGAGTTCACGCTTATCTTCAGAAAGTTGCTTCTGAAGTTGCTTCTGAGTAATCGTATGTTAATCAGAATCTCCTTTTATGTTTTGTGTACTTCTGATGTGGAATAAAATAACATAAAAATAAATAAGCTGAGTAAGGAAATGCAAACAATGATTTTTATCCTGGCTCAGCCTCTGCCTAATCCAGTCCTTGGAAACTCCAATCCAAGATTTAATTCACTATTAACTCTTCTTCTGGTGAAGAGTAAACCTTTTACAATGCCTTGACTGAAGTACCCTTCAACAATCTTTGCTGAGCTATACCAATACAAAAGTTACGTCCTTCTATATCTGAGGCTCTGAGCTTCGTCTCTATTAAGTACCTTTCTGACTAGAACTTCGCTCCCTTACACTATCTTACCCTCAGCTTAGTGTAAGTTATAACAGTTTAATAAAAATGATTTTTGTGAACTTCTGAACTTTATTCCAGTCAGTTCAATTACAAACAGATGGGATTTGAATGTTTTCTATGAAAAGGTTGTAAGCAGATTGAGATTTGTTTTCGCTTTTGTACTTATGTTAAGATTCGGCAACCTTTTCAAATGCTGGAAACCTTCTTTTTATAGAGGGATAGAAAGTTTCTATTGGTATTAGGACCGTTGCTGGAAATACTGCCGTTGTCTCTTAATCTTGTTTCCGTTAATAATCCATTAGGCAACTCATCTAAATCAGATTTACACCATGCTGCATTAGGTTGATTTTACGGGTCCACTTTGTACTTGCAGATATGTTTCAGACTAGCAGGTGAGATTTGTTCTTGATTTTGCAGTAACATTTATCTTGTAGTATACGTAAGATCAAGGCGCGTGGCGGTATTAAATGCTAAGTCAGCTTTCTTGACTTTTTGGCATCGAAGGATTTGAGTTGACCTTTTGCAATCCTCAGAGGGGCTTTTCAACAGTCTGAGTATAGAGTGATCTTCTGAGACATTTCACCCCTCATCTGATTTTAGCATCTTCAAGTTCTTCTGATGAATCCTTGTGCTTCTGACATCGTGAATAGCCTTTGCGTTCGCCTGAAGAGGAGGGACAATCTGCTGAATCAGCTTGGCTGCTTTGCTAGGAACAGAGGGAAAGATGCTTTTAAGGATCACTTGTAGAGCCTTCTGATTCAATATCCATTGAGTGTTTAGCCCATTCACTAGATGTTGTAGGAACGGAACGATCTCACTATCATGTGAGCAAAAGGAATGGAGAGATAGTCCACCAAGCTGATTACTAAGCCCATCAATACTCTTCTGAAAGGCCTCTGAAGCGCTTGCATTCCTTGCCACTACTATGTCTCTGGCTTCATTTGTGGTCTTAGTAAGGGTAGCTGTGAGCACGGGATTTTTACTCCCTACTCACGAGTTCGATGATGAAGCTATAATTTTTCCCATGTTAGCTTTTCACATTTTGCAGGGTCCCGAAATCATCCAAAAATCATCTACCTTATTTCTTTGGGCCTCCTTTCCCTTTAGAAAGCCCAAACTAAGAAAAGCCCACTACTTTGATCGATATCGTTAACGATATCTATAAACATCATTAACGATATCAACCATTGTCGTTAACGATATCGAGTTGGCGAGCAGACTAAAATATCAATTTCTCTTATTTTAACCAAAACAACCCATCTACACCCCATAATTACGGGTTGTCCACTTGACAACCTATCAATATGAGCTGCCACAACCCACTTAGTCAACAAAAGGTGGGAGAAATTAGGCAAAATGGACAAAAATAAGTGGGTGAACCACTTTGACAAAGAGGTGGACTTTTGGATTGAAGGAAGCCCATAAGGGCTAAAATATTAAACAAAAAAAGAGGGAGCAGCTAGGAGAACGGGAGGGGAGGCTATCAAAGAAAAAAAAAAGTACTCAAAAAGCTCTCCAAAAATCGTAGCAAAAAAGTTCTCCAAAAATCCAATAAACACAAACAAAAACCAAAGAAACTTGGAGATTTTAGAGCATTTCTAAGATCTAAGCCCAAAGGAAGAAGTAACACTTGTTCTTTCCTTTCTCATTTCACACAAACCAAATCCCGGAAGTTTCAGCCTTCCCACCAAAGGAGATTTTTACTCTCCATTTCCGTCGAAAATAGGGAAAACCGAACCAAAGAAACGGGGAGGACTTTCTGGGTGTTTTTGTGGACCAAACAAAGTGGATTCATAGCTACTAGGTAAGCCTCTGAGTTCCTAGAGTCGTGCTTACATTTACATTCTTTTTGTTTTGAAGTTTCGTTTTGTTTTCGGTAATTATCATTTTCTGCGCACCATTCTGTTCTCTGCGATTTTCAGTATGATCTTAAATATTTTGCTATTTTCTTTACATTAACATATTCTACACATCCTAAGAATTCTATAATGATAAAGATCATCAAAATCCGTTAAGTATAGCAAAAGTTTTGGTCATTTGAAGTTTGGATTATGGTTTTTGCTATTTTCTGCTGTTTTTTGTGTTTTCATGCAGGTCTGGAAAATCGATTCCGTTAATGATATCAAGTGATATAGTTGAACAATATCACATGATACCGTTTATGATATCAGTGCTGGCAGAATGCATTTTTCCTTTGTTTCACTCCGTTTCGAATCGTTCGAGCCCGGAATGACTCGCTGAGACTATTCTAAGTCTGAAAACACATCATTGGGGGTGAGAAACCTCTAAATTGTAATTATTTGGATCTATGTGTGATTTATTAATGTGCATGTTTGCCCTAGATTTACATTTCTAAATGTGATTTTAGGTCACCCCCACGAAGGGAACAAAACTTGTTCCCGGAAAACCGTCCTCACCACTTAGCCATGCTGTCATTTTCACTAATAAAATCGACCAACATACGTGTAAATAAAAATGAACCATTTTTATTTAAAGTAACAACTTTAAATCGTCGATGTTTTAATTAGGCCACATGGGCCTCGCTAAAACCAAATTGAACATACGTGCCATATCTCGTGCCAACCTTTGTAGATGTAGGTTAGACGTATGCCTAGGGTTTACTTTCCTTTGGGTATCGCATTTTATTCATTTTTGGGATTGTAATTAATAGATTAGGCGGGCGGTTACATCCCCCCGAGTTGTGTAATTTATTAATTTACTTTTCCGAATTTATTTAATGCTTTCCAAAATTTACTTACGATGAACATAAACTGAAAATATCTAGTTTAGTTCGAATATTATAAACGTGGTTTCTCTCTCTTAGTGTAATTTAACTCAAATGACGAAGAAATAGATGACTCATCCCGGACCCGAATCTCTACTTTGTGGTACAAATTAGGCATACGGATCTAAGCTGTACCAAAATTTCCCGAAAGAGCTGATCCGGGTGGTGACTCTGTAACACAGACTAGGGATCCTGATCTCGAGTCTTTTATACTTGGAACCCATTCATTTTCAAGCACAATCATCGGTCTCCCACAAGGGAACCTCTTTTCCAACGCGCTCTTCCAAGAGCCCTAAAAATCATCGTTTTCAAAAACCCCACGCCCCATCTCACGGGGTCGCCGCCTCGCGGCGTCCGCGTGGGACCTCCGAAACGTCGTCCGCTCATAGTGGCGACTCCGCTGGGGATATCTTTTATAAACTTAAAAGTTTAAAAGATTTTTGGATGAGTATTGAAAAGTCATCAAATGAGTGAACCCACATTTAAAATATCGAACAAAGCATATGCATTAGACGGATTAGCCATTAAGGTTAGGTTGCCTTATTTTGACCGAGAAGCTTGCGAAAGTATACTTTGTGACCCCCTAGTGATCGAAGGAACCTAGCAAGTGGATCACTTGTTGCCATACCGCATGGACTCTCTTGAAAAAGATGGAGAAGTGTATCATAGTGCAACAAGAACCTTCTACATCAACAACCATGACCAAGCTCATATAAGGAAACCGTAGACACCTTCCCTAGGTTTACCAAAACAAACGCATCTTTTTGTGCAGGTTCGCTCCTTAATACTTCACGGTATTAAAATGATCCAAACCTAGATTTAGGAGCCTACCCCTTATACGCGGGAGATATAAGGTTGGAAGAGATACGTTGTGTGCTACGTGTTTATCACATCACCATTTTACAAAGAGCATCATATTGACCACGAATTTTGTGCAGACACTTGAGCGCACACACTCATGATATTAAGTATCACGATACAAAACCAATATCACACTTAGGCACAGTTGACACTATAGATTGTGTCACCCTACACATCATCTTTGAGATGTCTACTTAACATCCAACTTGCAGCCCTTCCGGGGCAATCACACATACCAAAAGCCCAAACGGGGTAAATGCATATCCATTTCAAAACAGTGCTTACTAAGCACTCAGACCTCTGTCCGCTTAGATTCATGGAATTCTAAGCCTAGGGTATGACACATTGTTCTACCTGAACTAAGACCCAGAATTAGAGACACGATGAGACAGCGTCACCTAAGATTAGGGTCACCCATGTTTGCATTCTCACATGTGAATCTCTTGGAACACCTCAATCCCGAAAACATAGGGTATAATGCATTGTTCTACCTGAACTTGAATCGATCCATAACTCTTAAAATTCGAAAGTGTGTTGTCACATGGATGATACACGACCATTAGTCATTTTTTGATTTGCTTGTTTCAAAAGGATTGGCAAACTTACCACCTTTCTTGACAAAATGGCATCCTTATAGGTTATGACACACTGTCTTACCCGAATTTGGACTCACCGAGAGTAATCCTTGGCGATGAACTCTCAAAATTCAAAAGCGTACCGTCACTTGGATGATACGTGACCATTTGTCATTTTTTTCAGTTTGTTTGTTTCAAAAGGATTGGCAAACATATACTTGCATCTCCAGGATGCAACCCCCTTAAACGATTTTGGAATGATTATTGCTGCTTGAGTAATAGGCAGACTTCGCTATTTTGTTTCAAAGGGATTGGCAAAACGCAAGTCACACTGCAACCATAAGCCTATTACCACATGGGTAATACAGTGATCCATCTATTTTCTTTCAAATGGATTGACAAAACACAGGTCACCTTAACCTCATGAACTCACCACACGGGTCGGGTCTTGTTATCATTTGAATTACATCTTTATTACTAATAACTAACCCTGTTTATTCCAAATGGATTGACAAACATGAGTTTTATCGCATCACGGCATGCTAACCCTTTGTGAATGCATCCATAACATTAAACATCTCACGCATTTCTCACATCACGAGTCATCTTACATGCACGTCTTACTCTCCACTTGTGTATCATAGCTAGGAAGAGGCTTGCTCATCGCCTGGTCAGCGTTTCTCCAATTGTGGCTAATCTGGAGGGGTTTTCATACACTGATTCAAGTGAGGACTCGGGTTAAGATTCGGGTTCAGGGTTTAGATTAGGATAAAGATTTGTTAACAGCTCAGGGAAAATTGGCGGAATGGCAGACCAACAAAACATGTCAGGCAGAACTAATGAACCAGACCAAGGAGGGCCTACTACCCCCCAATCTACGATAGGCCAAGAAATAACCAACGCTCTCAACGCATTTCTCTACAGTGACCAGTTCATTCAAGTTGTCTAGTTCCATTCTCGCTCTAGATAGCCAGAGGATAGGGTGTCAGACCAGGAGCCCATCAGTAACCTCCAAGGTCTTGCTACTACCACCCATCCTGTGGCTGGGAGACCTAGCTTTGCCCCTCACACACTCCCATCTCCTAGCCAAACAAGGAACACATTCCCTCAAACACAGCCCCCTTTTCACTTAGGAAGAATGGTTTTGGAGTCGGCCAGACAACGAGCAATAATGGTTAGGTGACAGGAGTGGCGGACCAGTTGATTGTAGAACCGCCAACTTAGCCCGCGCAACTGAATTATCATTAGGGGTCTCAATAGTTCACAACCACAATAAGGTTGGGAGCACCCTCTTCAGGGTTCATTCCAAGTATACAGATGTCCTATCCTCCCCCAGGATCTTTCCCAAATTTCCAAGCTCCGCCTTACAATTATGGCGCAAATGTCAACACTATGGCTATTCAATACCAGGGGCAATTCCCACCTCAAACAACTTATGCTATTCCTCCCAGGGGCCCAATATATCCCCAGGCTCCATACAGTCAGTTCAACTATTCAGCCAGGCAGGAGGTTGGTTACTCGGCTCCCCGACCTAGTATGGAAGAGCTGTGGCATCAATTCTTAGCAAACTGTGCAGTACAGCACCCAAGCTTCTAGGCCACCTCTTACCTGATACCACCCACTGCACCAAGTGATGAGTGGCTCCCCGAGAACTTCATCATGTCGGAGATGGCAAAATTCGATGGGGAAGGCAATCCCCAGGCCCACTTGACTAATTACCAAATGGTAATGAGAGCCCAATGAGTCAGTGACAAGATGCTGGCAAAAATGTTCATAATCACGTTGGCAGCCCCAGTCAATCGATGGTACAACAATCTACCCTAAGAGATATCCCAAAACTAGGAGAGCCTTTCAGTAGCCTTGATAGAGCAGCACGGCTTCAATTCCCAGATGAAGGTGACCATGCAAAACCTGTAGGCTGTGAGATAGAAATTGGGAGTGCTGTTCAAATAATACTACACCCGATGGATGACTATATAGGTGTTGTTGAAAGATCGTCTCAGTCTACCAGAGATGATTGCAAAATTGATAGCTGGAGCCCTACCGGAATATAGAGAGAAGTTAGGGACGGATACCTACCCCTCCTATACTGCAGTATTTGAAAAGGCCGAATGAAAGGAGTGGCTTGAATTCCTAAAGAAGACGCCTAGGGAACAACCAGTCAGCAAGTCATGGTCAGGGGCATCATCCTACGCAGCTGAAAGGGAAACAAGCTGATGATTGCTAAAAGGTGACCATTGGGAAAGAAGACCCTCCGCATGTGGAGGATGAGGATGCTAATGATGTAATAATTAGTATTTTTAAACCCTTTTATGCTAACAAACTCTGTCTTCGAATGCTTTAAACTTTGTTTGCTTGCTTGATATTCTATCAATGACATCACGCATTCTCATAAGTATATACATATTGCTTTTAGCACATGTGACACATCATTTCATGAAATTAATTTGGGTATAAATGGATTCCCCATAATAAATTCAAATGATTTGACTCTTGAGAGAAAGTAAGAGATAAATACATGTACTTAGACAGCGCATGAGAGTAATTGCCTCATCATATGAGAAAGAAAGGTCAACGGAAAGATCTCCAAGCACGAAACATCCATTGACTCATCCAAAGATAAAAAAGATTGGAGCTGGAATAAGGCCAAAATGTCGGGACCCAACAACTAGTGCAATGTCACCAAGAAGGAATCAAATCATTGAAAATGTTAACAACTCCCTCACAACCATTCATAAACAACTGGCGCAATGTCAGAAAGAAGGAGTCAGATAGTTCAACACGCCAACAACTCCATCACATAGATCACCATCATTCGTGGGATAATCAAACAAGAGTTAATGCTAAAGATAAAAGGAGTTAGGCCGTTGAACACGTCAACAGTTCCTTCACATGACTCGCTACTATTTATGGGGTAATCATAGCACCATTAAAGGAAACATCGAGGATCAAGACTCATCATCTCATACATCTCAAGCTAGAGAAGCGGCGTGAGCTCCAACCAATTGGTCAGAAACGTTGAATGAGTCAACAACTGAAGTCATGAACATGGACAGCGACCGATCAACCAAATCTATCCAAATCAACCAATTACTATCACACATAGGTGAAAGAAATAAATTAATAAAAAGTGGTACCACCAAAAAAATAAATTTGTATATAGCTTGTCAATTAACACTCGGTTAGTTGAGCAAAAATTAGGGCTTCCTTTCAAAATACAAAAGGAATAGTTCGCTGAGTTGAAAACCCGAAAAGGGTGGTTCAGGCAAAACTTAGGACATCGAGAGAACCACATTGGTTAGAAAACCTGATAAGGCTAATTAATGGCAGGAGTCAAATCATTTGAAACATTTATACCCCTGTTAAGTTCATCAATGAATTGTCATTTTTTATGAATCTTTATGCATATGCTTGTTTTGATTGCTTGCATGCCAATGGTAGAATATCTCAAGTAAACATCATAAAAAAAAATAAAGAAAAAATAAGTTTGGTGGATTGAAAACCTGAAAGGGCGGTCCAAGCAAAAATTAGGACAAGGTTTGATAGATTGAAAACCCGCAAGGGCGGTCTATGCAGAAATTAGAACCAACATCAAATTCATCATCTCCTCCTCTGAACGGTACGTGCAACACTTTAGAAAAAAGTCTTCCAGATGATCATTGCCAACACAGTGCAGAATCAATGACACATCTAGAATTTCTTCAAACCAGATCCAAGCTTTGAACTCGAATCTAATTCAACGAACCCATGGTCGTTGCTCTGAGGGAGATACTCATGGAATCCTCAACGGGGACAAACCCTAGGGGCAACCAAGTACCAACACAAGAGAAGGATCTCAATGAACGAGGCCCACGACACCTATAAAAAACAAACATGCATCATGTGATGAATATGGTTCATGCATAAAGTCATTCATACATGCATACGCATCATGTCACCTATAGGTCAAGGCGATGCTAAACTAAGGTAACGCCATTCCGACGAGAAGAACAACCAACCTCCACATGAGGAACCTACAAACAAGATGGTGGCCCATTCAAACCCAAAGTCAATTCAAGCCTACTTAGGCCTCCTTCATGTAGTATCACAATATCACAAAAGTCTCCCAAAACAACGGAGCAATAGTCGGTACATCCCCGAAAATCCCAAACTCAAATTTCCATATTTCTCAGAACTCTCATGTTTTAATTCTTGATTGAAGGGGAAAAAATTTTTACTTCCAGCAATCTCAATCAAGGAATTAAAACATATATCGGAAGTATATACTAATAAAATTCTTCATTGTTGCAAGTACCCCTTCGACTCACAAGGGGCATCCACCACAGACTTTCTACAATCTATGTACCTTCTAGGACTTTCTATAGTCCATTCAGATTTTTTACAGTCACTGGACCTATTACGGTTCACATTTCCCTGGTTTTTTACAATCACTAGACCTATTACGGTCCACATTTCCTAACTTATTACAGTCACCGGACTTATTACGGTTCACATTTCCTGACTTATTACAGTCATCGAACTTATTACGGTCCACATTTCCTAACTTATTACAGTCACCGGACCTTTTACGATCCTCATTTCCTGACTTATTACAATCACCGAAACTATTATGGTCCTCATTTATTGACTTATTACAGTCACCGGACCTATGCGGTCCTCAAAATTCTTGACTTTTTATAATCATTCGAACCTTCTACGGTTCAAAATTCCTGACTTTGTACAGTCATCCGAACTTTCTACAGTTCAAAACCTTGACTTTTCATAGTCATCTGAACTTTCTATAGTTCAAAACCTTGACTTTTCACAGTCATCCGAACCTTCTACGGTTCAAAACCCTGACTTTTCACAGTCATCCGACCTTCTACGGTTCAAAACTCCTGACTTTTTACAATCATCCGAACCTTCTACGGTTCAAAATTATTAACTTTTTACAGTCATCCGAACCTTCTACGGTTCAAAAATCTTGACTTTTAACAGTCATCTGAACTTTCTATAGTTAACACCTTGTCTCAGTAGTTCCGAGTGTCACGGTCAACTCACAAGAGGCATAGAATTCAGACTGCAACGGTCAACCATCCCGCAGTGGATTTCAACAAAGACTCACAGAAGTCGATGTATCATCAAATGCATGGAGCATACGGCTTTCATCTTTCCCCAGCAGTTCCGAGTGTCATGGTCAACTCACAGGGGGCATTAAATTCAGACCACAACGGTCAACCATCCCACAGTGGATTTCAACAAGGACTCACAGTAGTCGACTTATTATCAAAGGCATGGAGCACACGGCTTTCATCCTTTCCCCAGCAGTTCCGAGTGTCACGGTCAACTCACAAGGGGCATAAAATTCAGACCACAATGGTCAATCATCCCATAGCAGATTTCAACGAAGACTCACAGTAGTCGACGTGTCATCAAAGGCATGGAGCACACGGCATTCATCCTTTCCCCAGTAGTTCCGAGAGTTACGGTCAACTCACAAGGGGCAATCATTGCCAAATAGGCAATTCACAGGGCACATAGAGAGGCCAATCGTCGACAATGACGCACCAAGATGAAAGCTTCCAGCCATCATTCCTAAAGAGTGCTAACCACGACTGGGTAGGTATTATCTCTAAACCCCACTACTCTTTCAATCGTGGGACCATACTGATCTCATATAAGTAGTGATCCCACGAGGGGTAGCCTGTGAGCACGGGATTTTTACTCCTTACTCGCGAGTTCAATGATGAAGCTATAATTTTTTCCATGTTAGCTTTTCACATTTTGCAGGGTCTCGAAATCATCTGGAAATCATCTGCCTTGTTTCTTTGGGCCTCCTTTCCCTTTAGAAAGCCCAAACTAAGAAAAGCCCACTACTTTGATCGACATCATTAACGATATCTATAGACAACATTAACGATATCAACCATTGTAGTTAACGATATCGAGTTGGCGGGTAGACTAAAATATTAATTTCTCTTATTTTAACCAAAACAACCCATCTACACCCCATAATTACGGGATGTCCACCTAACAACCTGTCAATATGAGCTGCCACAACCCACTTAGTCAACAAAAGGTGGGAGAAATTAGGTAAAATGGATAAAAATAAGTGGGTGAACCACTTTGACAAAGAGATGGACTTTTGGATTGGAGTGAGCCCAAAAGGGCTGAAATATTAAACAAAAAAGGGAGAGAAGCTAGGAAAAAAACGTGAGGGGAGGCTATCAAAGAAAGAAAAAAGAACTCAAAAAGCTCTCCAAAAATTCCAGCAAAAAAAGTTCTCCAAAAATCCCATAAACACAAACAAAAACCAAAGAAACTTGGAGATTTTATAGCATTTCTAAGATCTAAACCCAAGGGAAGAAGTAACTCTTGTTCTTTCCTTTCTCATTTCACACAAACCAAATCCCAGAAGTTTCAGCCTTCCCACCAAAGGAGATTTTTACTCTCCATTTCTGCCGAAAACCGGCAAAACCGAACCAAAGAAATGAGGAGGACTTTCCGGGTGTTTTTGTGGACCAAACAAAGTGGATTCATAGCTACTGGGTAAGCCTCTGAGTTCCTAGAGTCGTGCTTACATTTACATTCTTTTTGTTTTGAAGTTTCGTTTTGTTTTCGGTTATTATCATTTTCTGCGCACCATTCTGTTCTCTGAGATTTTCAGTATG